>JAECMU010048554.1:0-11121 GCA_016106625.1 Dracogyra subfuscus | reverse complement strand
CCAGGTGTCACCCCCTCAGCGTCACCACCCCACCACCCGGGGATTATGACGTCACAGCCCAGATGAATTTTCATTGGCTTATCGCTGATAATTTCTGAACGATCCCTTGATGTTAATGGAAAAAATGTAGCGGGTTTCCTCTCTAAGACTATTATGTCGAAATTACCAAATGTTTGACATCCGATAGCCGATGATTAATACATCAATGTGTTCTAGTGGTGTTCTAAATAATTAATCATCAGCTGTTTGAGGTGAAATATTTATTAATTAGCGGGCAGCATAGCCCAGTGGTACAGTGCCTGCCTGATGTGCGGTCGGTCTAGGATCGATCCCCGTCAGCTAACCACTGGTGGTTTTTCTCGACATAATCATATGTTCGACGCCGATATAACCGTACTTGTAATGTGTTGAGTGCGTCGTTAAAAAAATAATAATAATACAAAAAATAAAAATAAAAAAATTAATTCGGACAGTCTCAGAAATTCGCGAAAGAAATCAATAGTAGCAAGGAATATTTTATATGCACCATCCCAGAGACAAGAGAGCACACACCATGGTCTTTGGTATACCGGTCGAGATGCACGGTCTATATCCACTTAAAGGGACATTCCTGAGTTTGCTGTAGTTTTAAAGATGTTATAAACTAGCAGATACCTTTTAACGATTGTAATTACATATCAAATATATTTTCTGCATACAATATTAGTGGCTGTACATTAAATGTATTTCTGGTCGTTCTAATATTTGTACTAGGTTATAGCCTAGTATACTTGTACAGCGCTCTCTCGATGCGCGGTCGGTGTGGGATCGATCCCCGTCGGTGAGCCCAATGGGCTATTTCTCGTCACAGCCAGTGCACCATGACTGGTACATCAAAGGCCGTGGTATGTGCTATCCTGTCTGTGGGATGGTGCATATAAAAGATCCCTTGCTGCTAATCAAAAAGAGTAGTCCATTAAGTTGTGACAACGGGTTTCCTCCCTCAATAGCTGTGTGGTTCTTAACCATATGCCTAACGCCATATAACAGTAAATAAAATGTGTTGAGTGCGTCGTTAAATAAAATATTTCCTTCCTTCCTTCCATAAAACCGTAAATAAAATGTGTTGAGTGCGTCCTTAAAACATTTCTTTCTTTTTCCCCGTGTATTTCATGGCGGGATATAGCTCAGTCGGTTGAGTGCTCGCGTGAGGTGCTTGTGTCGCACGATCGAACCACCTCAGTGGATCCATTCATCTGAATGGGCTTTTTTCGCGTCCCAACCAGTGCACCACAACTGGACAAAGGCCGTGGTATGTGCTTTCCTGTCTATGGGAAACCGCATATAAAAGAACCCTTACTGCATTAGAAAGAAAGAAAGAAATGTTTTATTTAATGACGCATTCAAGACATTTTAATTACGGTTATTTTGGCGTCAGACATATGGTTAAGGACCACACAGATATTGAGAGAGGAAACCCGCTGTCGCCACTTCATGGGTTACTCTTTCCGATTAGCAGCAAGAAATATTTTATATGCACCATCCCACAGACAGGATAGCACATATCACGGCCTTTGATATACCAGTCGTGGTGCACTGGCTGTGACGAGACATAGCCCAGTGGGCTCACCGACAGGGATCGATCCCAGACCGACCACGCATCGAGCGAGCGCTGTACCACTGAGCTACGTCCCGCCCCCTTGCTGCATTAGGAAAAATGTAACATGTTTCCTCTGATGACTACGAGTCAGAATTACCAAATGTTTGATTCCTAATAGTCGATGGTTAATTAATCAATGTGCTCCAAATAACCGTAAATAAAATGTGTTGAGTGCGTCGTTAAATAAAGCATTTCTTTCTTTCTTTTAGTTAAATAAAACAATCTTCTCCTTCTCCCCTCTATTTCAACCCTCTAGTAGCAGTATCTGGCATTGTGATTTCCGTTCAAGCACGCTGTCCTGGGCACACACCTCAGCTATCTGGGCTAAAAGAAGTAAAGAGGGTGTAGTGGTCTTACACCTCACCCGCTGAGTCGTTAAAACTCGACTCTGGGTTAGGAGCCGGTACCGGGCTGCGAACCCAGTACCTACGACACTTATGTTAGATGGTTTAACCATTACGCCAACGACGCCGGTCTCGTGCTATTGATGCGGACTTGTTCACCGACAGCACTCGAAATTCGCGTATTTTATTTCGGACGCTCGATTGCCGCACGGTCTACTTAATGTCGAGAATTGTGAATGTGGCCGGAATCTGTGTGTTAAGTCGTTGGCGAATTCGGCTCAGTTGTGTCCATTAGTGAGAGAAAAAAAAGTATTAACGGTGAATAGTTATTTTCGTTGATCTTCAAGTGTACGTATACACCCTAATAATGCGTAATGCAGATGACTCCCTTCATTAGCTGGAGGTATTTAGGTATGTGGGTCATTAACTGAACAGAATACGGACCAGAATAGATTAAAGTGGGAAACACATATCAAGGAGTGAAAGAGAGATTTTTATTTTTACACTTGTAACCTTCAAGTTTCATGTAAAAATAAATAAAATAAATAAAAACCCGCGCGTGCATAAAACAACATGCGACATCTCTTCTGGGTGTTTATATTGATATTGATCAATTCATTCATATTTTTAACTTTGTTTGATAACCAGCAGCCGAACTTCGGGTGTTCTTAAATATTCATTCATTCGTTCGTTCGTTCATTCGTTCGTTCGTTCGTTCGTTCGTTCATTCATTCATTCATTCATTCATTCATTCGTTCATTCATTCATTTTATAATAAAGTAGAGAATAATACATGAGTAGCCGCCAGATAACCATTTATCTCACAATGAGTTGTTTTAAAATGGTATGTTCCCAAAACTGGCCGTCTCCAGATTAGGTAAGCGGTGAGGTGTTCTAACCTGCTTCCAGAAATGGGAAAACTGGCGTGGGGAATTAAGGCCAATTTAGACGCATGGGGAGTTGTAAACTTTAAAAGTAAAAACAAATATCATATTAATAGTACATTTACAATCAAAGAACTGATAATACAGTGCAATATTTTACAACTATAAGCTTTAATACTACACACGGAAGATAAAGGTAATAAAATATATTTAAAAAATAACATAAATTACATATTAAGAAATAACACACTAAAAAATAAAAATATAAGCTTTAACAAAATGTACTGTGAACAGTTTTATATCTCATAAATTTAACATGTTTTAAATATTATTGATAATGATACTAATAATTATAGTATAAACTAAGAATCATATACTATGAATTTATGACAATATAATTAACATCAGAGTAATATATTCAATATTTAAGTTGCTTTAAAAATAAGGTAACCATTTCCAAAAACAATTTATACATATAATTTTTTATTAAGGTGACGGAACACCAATTAGTAAGGGTGGGCAATAAACTGCCTGAAATGGAACAACTGGCGTGTCAAATTAAGAGGTGTTATAAACTCACTGCCAGATTCGGGAATGCCAGAATCGGGAATAAACCTTTAAAATGTATCTAACGAGCGAAAGCGAGTTTGATACGTTTAACGAGCAGTGAGGTAAACGGTATCTAACGCACACGAATGTATTATTCTGTTTCTTACATATCCTAAAAAAATACAAATTTTAACATCTTTTTCGACTAAAAATTATTTACAGCCGTTGCACTTGTAGTTAACTTACTCGTAACAGACATGATTGCCAGGTTAACTATACGTCACAGTCTAATCGATTTCCACCGTGCTGGGTTTTTTTTATTGGATGTATGGCATTGGTGACCTGTATGTCTTGAAATTGTTAACTCATGTACGTGTGTAAACAATCATGTGTCATCAAAAATAACGCATGGTGTTCTTATCAACGGAGCGGGCAGCATAGCCCAGTGGTACAGTGCCCGCCTGATGCGCGGTCGGTCTAGGATCGATCCCCGTCAGCTAACCACTGGGGTTTTTCTCGACATAACCATGTCCGACGCCGATATAACCGTACTTATAATGTGTTGAGTGCGTCGTTAAAAAAAAAAGAAGAAGAAGAAGAAAAAAACCTTATCAACGGGTTTGTAAGAATATAATGAAATTATCAGCGCTTTAGTGAAGTATCGATTGCTCACGTAACACACCTATTGAGAAAAATGTTATTACACCATAGCAATGATATCAAATAACCAGTTTATTAATTTGCTGTATCAATGATGGTGGACATAATGAAGTTGAGGCCGCTTTGTTAACAATTATTTAACCATAAATAATTTCAAGCAATATAATTTTGTCTTCGAACTTGCGGTGGCTAGATCCAGCTCAGTCGGTTGAGTGCTCGCTTGAGGTGCTTGCGTCGCAGGGTCGAACCACCTCGGTGGATCCATTCAATCTGATTGCGGGTTTTTTTCCTTCCAACCAGTGAACCACAAATGGACAAAGGCTGTGGTGGGTGTTTTCCTCTCTGTGGGAAAGTCCATATAAAAAAAACCCTCCCTACTAATGAAAATATTTAACGGGTTTCCTCTTTGGCATCCAATAGCCGATGATTTCAATGTGCTCTAGTGGTGTCGTTAAACAAAACAAAATAACTTTTGTTAACAATTATTTAAGCTTAAATAATTTCTAGCAATATCATTTTGTCTTCGAACTTGCCAGAAAACAATGTATATTTTTGACCCATGTATTCTAATATAGTACGGGTGTAGAAGTAGGAAACCCGTTTTGTTTTCATACGAGAAACATTGCGCAAACGTGCCTATTGAGTTGTGTCGGTATAACTGATATAACATTTTAATTTCTAGTTACCCATAAGATATGTACTGTGCTGATAATCCTGAAAAATCCAGCCAGTTGCGAGCACTGTCTCCAAGACAGCACTGGTGGCAATACTCATGGCGAGTACCATCGGTGAAGCAGAATATGCCCAACTTTTCACGAACACCTGATATCACCATTTTTATGACAATGATTCGTGAGTGCATTGCTTCGCAGTTGTACGTATTCTAATGATCTCTGTACGGTGTTGTGTGTGATTTAGTCAACTTGTGTATGAGTTGTTCAGGAGAGATGAAATTTACCGTAAAGAATCTCTTTGGAAGTGGCTGTCCTCCTATACACGAGGCACTGAATATACATTCATGGAATTGAACACATATTTTACCAAATGCACATTCGACTCTGCATTGTGCATAGATACGACCCTGACCTTGTTTAATACAGTTCTGTAATTCAGTTTTGATGCGTGTGAGGGTTTTTGTTTTAAATTATTATTATTGTTTTGTTTAACGCACTCAACACATTACAAATTACGGTTATATCGGCGTCGGACATATGGTGATGTCGAGAAAAAACCCAGTGGTTAGCTGACGGGGATCGATCCTAGACCAGCGTGTGAGTGAGTGAGTCAGTCAGTCAGTCATTCAGTGGTAGATACCCAGTCCAGAAGACGTGAGTTGGACTGACAGAGAATCATCAGAACAGAACAGAACAGAACAGAACTTTATTACACCCAGGCCGTTAGGCAACGGCATATGGAGAAACATGGATAATTACATAATATAATATGTGACAAGACAGGACAGGGTTTACAGGAGAACATTAAATAGTAAATAATATAGTATATGAATAGTTAAATGATATAAATACATGAATACAGAAATACATCGCGTGGACATATCAGTCGGAAATGTTTTATTTAACGATGCTCTCGACACATTTTATTTACGGTTATATGGCGTCAGGCATGTCATATATACACACACACACACACACACACACACATACACATACACACATATATACACACACACACACACACACACACACATGGCGTCAGGACCACATGGGCTACTCTTTCCGATTAGCAGCAAGGGATCTTTTATTTGCGCTTCCAACAGCCAGAATAGCACAAACCATGGTCTTTGTTGAACCAGTTATGGATCACTGGTCGCTGCAAGTGGTTTACACCTACCCATTGAGCCCTGCGGAGCATTCACTCAGGGTTTGGAGTACATATCTGGATTAAAAATCCCATGCCTCGACTGGAATCCGAACCCAGTACCTACCAGCCTGTAGACCGATGTCCTAACCACTACGCCACCGAGGCCGGTTAAAATATGACGCGTCGTTAATTAAAAAAAAATAAAAAAAATTCTTTATCAAATTTTGTATTTCACCTTCTCGGTTGCTCATGCTGCTCAAATGTCAACAGGCCATGAAGTGGCGACAGCGGATTTTCTCTCTCAATATCAGTGTGGTTCTTAATCATATGTCTGACACATATAGCCATAAATAAAATATGATGAATACGTCGTTAATGAAAACAATTTCTTTCTTTCTTTATCAAATCTGGTATCTGACCTTCTCATTGACCCATGAAACATGAGTCAACATGCTGCCCAAATGTTAAAGGGACATACCCTAGTTTTTAAACACTAAGACATAGTTTTGACTATTAGAGGCGTTTTTTGATAACTGAAATCATACTTTACTTAAATTTTATTTTTAAAGTATCCATTTCCGTACATTCGAAGTGTTTTTGGTCATCCTGATGTTTTTTAATATCACAAAATGCATTTCTCATGTTTTTAAAAAGGCACGTGCCTCTGAGAAGTAATCGTTATGTAGTCGAGGTTTATTCTATTTTAAAGGGTATTTCACCATTTCAAAGTCAAAGGCTCATGTTTCACTCAATTGTAACTTTATAAAAATGTGTTACAGGTTTGTAAATTAAACTAAATTTAATGTTAATTTTCATTAACTGAAACTAGGGTATGTCCCTTTAACATCAAATATTCCATTTCCAAAACAAAATGTGTATCAAATGAAATGGGTTTTTTTAGAAATGATTTTTTAATTATTATTTAACGACGCACTCAACACATTTTATTTACGGTTATATGGCGTCAGACATATGGTTAAGGACCACAGATTTTGACAGGAAACCCGCTGCCGCCACTTCATGGGCTACTCTTATGTCGATTAACAGCATGTGATATTTTATTTCCCACATGGAGGATAGAACAAACCACGGCCCTTGGTGAACCAGTTATGGAGAAGAGAGTGTAGTGGCCTTGCACCTACTCACTGAGCCATTAAGAACTCGCTCTGGGATGGAGCCGGGGCGAGACGTAGCTCAGTGGTACAGCGCTCGCTCGATGTGCCGTCGGTCTGGAATCGATCCCCGTCGGTGCGCCCATTGGGCTATTTCTTGTCACAGCCAGTGCACCACGACTGGTATATCAAATGCCGTGGTATGTGCTATCCTGTGTGGGATGGTGCATATAAAAGATCCCTTGCTGCCAATCGGAAAGAGTATCCCATGAAGTGGCGACAGCCGGTTTCCTCTCTCCATATCTGTGTGGGCCTTAACCATATGTCTGACTCCATATAACCGTAGATAAAATGGGTTGGAGCCGGTGACGGGCTGCGAACCCTGTACATATCAGCCTGTAGTCTGATGGCTTAACCACTGCGCCTGCTATGCATGGTTGTTGCTCTCTAGTCTGCAATCAATCAATCAATCAAAGGGTTTAACGTGCACATTCAGAACAAGTTGTTGTAGCGCACGCCCACAAGACAGAAAGTTGGGGGAGGGGGCAGGAGGGACCGCCCGCACTGGCAGGTGCAAGAGAGCACTAGCAGCCCGATCAAGATTGGTAACGGGGGGGGGGGGAGGGGGGGCTATGGAATTTTGAATGGAGCGGTTAATATGCTAAAGAGAAAAGATGCACATTTCAGTATGAAGGAATTTTGGCGCAGTTTTTGAACGGTCGATCAAAATGGAAATTGTAACGGAGCTAGTACAGTTTTGAACTTAGTAGATCGAGAGTAGCTCGTAAATTAGACCTCATTGCCTCTAGTCTGTAAGCTAGCATTTGACAATCTCTGAGTGAACTCTCTTTTCGCTTATCACGGCAGATAAACTGTCATCATGCAATTAAAGCGTGAGGCCATCTTTCTTTATCCTCTTTTAGAATATACTTTTATAATATAGTAACCCATTGTTTCTCATTATCTAGACGTTGTGTTGCAATTGATATATGCCAGTCTCTAATAACCACTGCTTAAAACACTACGTTGGATGTCCCTGATCAATTATTTTAATGTATAAATATCCTCATTAGAACTAATCTGCACAATAATTACCACAGGTTGCTCCAATGTAGATCGATAGATGTTGTAATTTTGATTTATTGTTGTTCAAGAAGTAATCAATTTGGGAAAGACGATTATTTCTTGTACACACCCCATGCACCATAAAAATAAGACCTCTTATAGAATTTATCGCATGAATGAGGCGGGAGGAATTTTAATTATTCTTTTTGTTATGGTGGGTCTCATGCCATATTTTCTGAATGGATATTTCATTTAAATATCATTTTATTTTATGAGCTTTTGGTTACAAAAAACCACCTATCTTCCGCTCCCCCGCTTGTAATTAATTATGAAAGTCCGAAATGACTTTTCTTTAGTTTTATGTCATGAACATAAGCGTATGGGCTCCCATTTTATGGGGGTAGGGGGTGAGTGGCAGGTTCGCTTTTGCCCGAATTAAATATAAATACCCCAATCTGGATAACAACATGTGTTCATATTAACAATACTGCCAAACAGCTATGTATTTTTACATGGATTACAGCTAATTTTAAGGATACAGTGATAGAAATCCATGGTAAAGAGGTTTACGTTGGCACATTTTGCCCGAATATCTGTATCAGTTTCGACTGAATTTGAGGTTGTTGCCTGAATTTGAAGTTTTGCCCCTTTGCCTCGTACGGTTATGGTCATTAAAACATTAAAGTCCACTTAACCAGGATTTCCATCCGTCCATGAATTGTTTTATGTTAGGAGCAGACTGTCAACTGTCACGACTAAGTTGGTCGTCTCGATGGTTGCGTTGTAATTCTCCAACTCCCGACTTACGACGGGTGCGCTCAAATCAACAACTAATGGGTCGTAGGAGTTGTATACGACGAGAAGAGAGTTATACGAGTGTTCAGACTAGCAACTGGACAATCGTAGAAGTCGAGACATCGGCGAGTTGGTCAACTCCGTCGTGGCAGTTAGTAGTTTGATCCTAGCATAACGTCAACTCCTATATTTTTCATTCCAGTACCGGCTCCGACCCAGAGTGAAAGTCTGTTTTATTTAACGACACCACTAAAGCACATTGATTAATTAATCATTGGCTGTTTGATGTCAAACATTTAGTAACTCTTGACTCGTAGTCAACAGAGGAAACACGCTACATTTTTTCCTAATGTAGTAAGGGATATTTTACATGCACTTTCCCACAGACAGAAAAGCACATACCACAGCCTTTGATCAGTTGTGGTGCACTGGTTGGAACGAGAAAAAACAATTAGTTGAACGGATGCAATGAGGTGGTTCGATCCTGCAACGCAATCACCCCAGGCAAGCGCTTAATCGACAGAGCTAATACAATCCTCCCCTCCACCCCCGATTGAGTGCACCTCTACAATTAATGGGTGTGTCTCCCGATTGTATGACCCCAAATGGCCTCAGACCACACAATAAATTACTTGATGTTTTCTCATATATCCCCAGTGACTGTAGCACTTTATTAATTTCATCAGGGCTTTGGCATTTCACAAGAAACCTTACCTGCATGGGGCCAATGAACACTCAAAAGGACGACCCCCTGTTGTACATCTCTTTTTTTACATTATATTAATGTAAACAAACACACGTGGGCTAAGGGACCGGATCACACCCATTTCTGTGCATTTTATACAAATGTTGCATGACTTCAAAGTGCTGTGGAGGACAGTATGCAGTATCCAATGTAAACCAAGTGCCCATATTCACTAACTGCATCCTCTTACCTGTCAAACCCAGTGTAACAATTCACTATACAAAGCAGCTCCCCAGCCATTAATTACATAACAAGAAAACTGTATTTTCTCGCATTCATTTCCGGGTAGATAACTCTACTCTGGTGCCTATCAGGGTGATGATTACCCGTCAGGCACCGCAGGTTCTGTGTCGTCCCCCCCCCCCGGGCTCTGGTGATACCGAGATAGCTCAACTGTCAGGTTATCATCATCTGTATGTCTGCGATGTCCTAGCAAAATAACAGCGCTTGTTCGATGCGCGGTCGGTTTGGGATCGATCCCCGTCGATGGGCCCATTGGGCTATTTCTTGTTCCAGCCAGTGCACCACGACTGGTGTAACTATGACTGTGGTATGCACTACCCTGTCTGTGGGATGGTGCATATAAAAGATCCCTTGCTGCTAATCGCCCGTGAAGTGGCGACAGCGGGTTTCCTCTCTCAATATCCGTGTGATCCTGTGTGTCCGAAGCCATATAACCGTAAATAAAATGTGTTGAGTGCGGCGTTAAATAAAACATTTCCTTCTTTCCTAGCAAAATAAAAACAACGATAATTAAACTTGATTCGAGATTCCGATCGGGCAACGGAATTCGCTTATATAGATTGGTGATGCTTGACTGGAAAGGTTAAATCAGTCGAGTTCGGTTTAATATCGCATGCAGACACGAACGCTTGTTTACTTACATGTTCAGGCACTACTGCCGCACGGGGGGGTCCATAGATTTTCTCAGACCACGGTCAAGATAAACTAATAATTAAAGCAATTTGGTGTCCTCTTTCACCGATCTACTTTAAGCAATGTTATTTGTTTTCTCCGTCGTTTCTCCGGTTCCAGGTACGTCAGTCAGTCAGTACAATTTGACCGTGCTCATATGCCACTAGAGCTTCAAGCACGCCTATCCCGGGCTTAATCTCTGACTTCGCGAATGACTAAGTCCGGGACAGTAGGGGGTAGGTTTGGGGTGGGCCGAATTTGGAGAAATTGTTTTGTTTTTAGTAAAAAACCTAAGTTAAACTGCTATTATGCTAATGTCTAGAATAAAAAAAAATTAAAATCAAAAGTAGTTTTCAAGTGCTCGGCCTAAAAGGTTTTATGGTGATTTGAGCAATAGATCGGGCGCCAAAGTAAAGTGTGTTGGACTATTTATTAAAAAAAAACCTAAACATAATTCCAACTAAGCCCAAAAAGGAGGTTACCTGTCCTAGGTGAGGTTAGCGCAGCAGGACTCATGGCGAGCTGATGAGGTGTTCAGGCCTGAAGTTGGGGAGTCCTTCAGATAGCCACTGGTTGTTCCGGGCTACGGCTC
>JAECMU010048534.1:0-13186 GCA_016106625.1 Dracogyra subfuscus | reverse complement strand
CTACTGGGGACGGTCTTGTGGAGAATATTATTAATGGGGTGGTGCCGAGGTAGACTACAATTGTGTGCTATTCAGGCGCGGATCCAAGTAGTGGGCGGGGAACTGGGAACTCTTAACGTGCCCATATCCAGAAGATTCAGGCACGCTCATCCAGGTTTGAGCTTTGAATTCGTCAGTGACCAATCCTGGGACAGGAAGTGGTGGGTGGGTCGAGGGGGTCTGACCCTCGACTACTTTTAACCACAGGTCAGGTCCGGTTTTACTAGAAAGAAAGAAAGAAATGCTTTATTTAAATACGCACTCAACACATTTTATTTACGGTTATATGACGTCAAACATATGGTTAAGGACCACACAGATTTTTAGAGGAAACCCGCTGTCGCCACTTCATGGGCTACTCTTTCCGATTGACAGCAAGGGATCTTTTATTTGCGCTTCCCACAAGGAGGATAGCACAAACCATGGCCTTTGTTGAACCAGTTATGGATCACTGGTTGGTGCAGGTGGTTTACACCTACCCATTGAGCCATGCAGAGCACACTCAGGGTTTGGAGTCGGTATTTGGATTAACAATCCCATGCCTCGACTGGGATCCGAACCCAGTACCTACCGGCCTGTAGACCGATGGCCTAACCACAACGAGTTTTAATTCATGTACAAATGCGTAGTGATTCATTTGCAATCCTGTTTAACAGTAATGCTATGAACAGACCCGTAGCCAGGATTTTGAGAGGGGGAAGGGTCGTGTACCAGCCTGTAGACAGATGGCCTAACCACGACGCCACCGACGCCGGTTTGGTTTTACTAGTGCAAGGGCACGCATTAAGTCAACATTGTGTTTACGTGAACATTCAGAGCAAGCTGTTGTAGCGCACGCCTGTCATCGGCGTAGGTATCGACTTTCGTTGGCGTCGTTTTGGTTTGGTTTCTGTGTTTGTTTTTGAGAGTTTTTTGGTGGGGTGGGAGAGTGCAAGGGCGGTAGTGGGCGGGATGTAAGCGTAACCATAATTTTATGAGGATGGGTGGGGTGGGTTGGGGGGCAACCAAATTACCTAGGAGTCATTTATTGGGGACAGTCTTATCGGACATAGCATGCTTTTAAATCACAATCTAGACTTACATACAGCATAGAGGTGAAGGTAACTGTCGGTGACATATTGCAAAATAAAAACAAAAACAAAGGTAAACATTTGTACGTCCATATTTATTGAAATAAATAAATTATCACAAAACCTTTTAAATAAAAAAAAAAATGAAGAATAAATTTGAATAAACTTCAAAATTTGCAGCACATGATAGTCATGTCACACAGCAAATGTGTTTAATTAAACAGATATGAGTAACCTGCTAACTACAAGTGAAAAGCTTTCAAGTTTAAAAAGTTAAAATATGTACGACCTTTGAAAAATAAAGTTAAATTTTTTTCAAACAATATGGCTTTTGAAGAGTCCATTCAACTTTATCATTTAATGTTTTTGATAAATTCTCAGCAATCACAGTTTACATTTTAAAACTTTGTTTTGAACCAGGAAATTGTTTTCAAAACATTTTATTACTGGAATGTTTCTTTAAGCAAAGGAGGTGGACAAAATATACTTTTGATTTCAATAAGACACAACATAGAGAAAAATCGTTGCTAATTTTAAAATAAAGCCCACATGAAACTCTCTAAGAATGAGACCAACATGTGTCAATTATCGTCATAATGTGATCATAATTATCTCAACTATGATCACATGATTACATTCAAGGGCGGCGCAGACGGTACGGCCGGTATGGACATGGCGGTACCACTTTTGTGTATGTGTGTGGGTTATATTTGTTATATCTGTGAGAATGTCCTTACACGTAATTTGAAAGGAAAGTCTGTGAACCACGAGACGGATCACTATTTTTTTTTATTTATAAACTGTACCACCCCTGATATTATTATGTAACAATACAATCTCGTACAAAACACAAAAAGTAGTTTCACTTTAAAATAACAAAATTGGAATGATTCATCATGTACATGTTTTCAGTCAGTGTAAAATACAGTCTTACAGGTGGGTTTTTTGTTGTGTTTTTTTCGTCAATGTTCATATTAATTACGTTTTACTAAAATTATGAATTACAGCAAATCCAGTGTGTGAGCATGTTTGTATAAGCTCAAAATAGAAAGGTATGACAGGGTCTGTGGCGGTCTTAAAATTCCTTGAAAGTATTTGAATTTGAAAATAAATAATTTTCACGTCTTTGAAAGTCTTTGGATTGTAATAAAAGTCTTTAAATTATCACAAATCATAGCCAAAGCAATGATGATATCTTTTACGGCTGCATGCACTTGGTATTTTTCAGTTAAAAGGTTTAATCTTTCATGATGCATATAAAAAAGCTTAATTTGTTGTGTTATGGATAGCAACGTAAACGAAATGATTTGGTATTTTATATCGCATTATACTGTCTTGGACCACTGTGAAAATGGCAAGTAAAAATCTTTGAATTTGTTTAGTCATTAAGGCTATGAACCCTGTACATGTAGTCGGAAGCTTTAATACAACATAGAAGTATCAGACCTGCCAAGGATCTCATACATGCATCTTGCTTGGGGAGGTTTATAACATTTAGCTAGAGGTTCGGTCATTGTTGGGAAATAATGCTAAAGTTAAGGAGTTTTTTAAAGGAGATTTTTCATGTTAATGTCAGAATATACATGATTAAAGCTTGAGTGCTAGAGATTTGGAAATTTTAGAGAAATAATGTGGAAGCTTAAATAAAAAAAATAAAAAAATTTGCAGGTTTGGGTCACAAGGAAGGAAGGAAGAAAATATTTTATTTAACGACACACTCAACACATTTTATTTATGGTTAAGGACCATACAAATATTAAGAGTCAACCCGCTGTTGCAACTTCATGGGCTACTCTTTTTAATTAGCAGCAAGATATCTTTTATATGCACCAGACAGGGTAGCACATGCCACGACCTTTGATATACCAATCGTAGTGCACTGGCTGGAACAAGAAATAGTCCAACCCTGTTTTGAGTAAGAATTCACACATTTAACCTTAAGATAACATGGAGGTTCAGATTTTTAAAGGAGGCTTTGCGGCTTTGCATCAGAATTCACATGTCTAAGTTTGCATGCCTGAGATTGCATCATTTTGGGGAAAATAATGTGAAGGTTCAATTTGTTTTAAAGAGTTTGCATTTATGCATTAGAAAACATGGCTAAGCTTGCAAAGAGTGCAGGAGAAAGGAAACCAATGCATGAGACCTCTGCATTATATGTATATGCAAGATATTTGGCAGGTCTGAGACATGTATTGCTTATTGGTCACAGATTTCAACAATGAACTACATGTGTGTTTTTAAATATTTTGGTTTATACACATATATCTGGAAAGTTTCATACGCTTAATGCTGAATGTGGTATATTATAGGCCAGGGCTAAGGTTTATAAAACATTTAGTCTGACTTCACACAATTTCATCTCGACTCAAAGCACAATTCAGTTTGTTCCACTTTCGAGTCCAACTTCATATACTGAAAGTTTTGTATAAAGCATAGTAGTTCAAGGCCAAAAAGCACTTAAAAGAGAAAACATTAACAAAGAAATTCAAGAATAAAGAAAACATCTGACATACAAAAAAAATAAATAAAAAAAAATAAAAAAAATGACACAATATATAATGTAAATCCTACTGTAAGTTATCATTACTAATTTGTAATCTGTTATTCATCATGATTTTGAAATTAATTTATTAAAATTCTACAAAATGCTGTTTCAAAGTAATTAGCCACATTCAACACATGACACAAACATTACACAAACACACACGCATGCACACACACATAACCCCCCTCTCCCACTAAATACGCACACTATTCCCATCACAGTATGTACATATCATCACATGATACACAGTACCATAAACAGATTAATAATAAATACTACATTTAAAAAAAAACCAGAAGAGTAAAACAAACTGTTACAAAATATATAATAATAAATAACAATGAGCACATTTTGTAGTTTTTGCAAAAAAGGCAAGTAACAATTCTAATCATATTGTGTAGTAATTAAGCTTCCAATAAGGCAGCATTATCATTGATGCAAATGTGAAGTAAGTCTCAAAATTAACAAGGAAAGCATTCATTCTAAACAGACTGCTGATAATGAAAATAATCCTACATAGGACCAGTTTCCATGATATGGGTTTCATAGTTGTAGGGGGGATAACTCTTGACCAAGTTGGGGATGATGGGCAGATCACTGCAAACTAATTACCTGAAAGTACGCACATCCAACTACAAAACAATTTTTAGTTTGGTTTCAACTGTTGTTATTTTGTCTTATTTTTTGTTTTATTTGTGCTGGGGTATCTTTTAAACATTCATTCATTCATTCATTCATTCATTCATTCATTCATTCATTCATTCATTATATTTGCTATGGTTACCTAATCTCTTTCTTTTAAATGTGAGTTAGCATCTTTGATTAATGATTTTTAGACAAACTGAAATAATTTGAAGTAACAGTACATTTGGAATGGAGAACTCTAAATTTAAAGTAAGAGTTTAATTTAATGACACCACTAGAGCACACTGATATTGGATGTAAAACAACTGGTAAATCTAACATGTAGCCGTAGAGAAAATCCGATAAAAAATTTCCGTAGCAGCATGGGATCTTCTATATGCACTTTCCCATATACAGGACAGCATATACCGTGATCTTTAATATTGGTATACTAGTTGTGGAGCAATGAGTCCGTCTAAAGAGAATAATATATTGTAAATACCACAATCATAACAGACCATCCATTTTAATATAAATATCCTATGTTGTCTTGTACAAGACACTTTAAGATAAATAAAACAACGTGTCTCTATCTCTGATGAGAAACAAAATAATATTTTTGATCTCATGTGAGAAAATGACTGGATTTAGGCAACATCTTTTTCTCAAAAGACAAACAAGCTTATATAACAAGTGTCTCATTTAACCATATAAACTGCATATATACTGACCATTCAAATATACAAAATTTAATAATTGGACTTGACCTGTAAACAGGCCCTAATCTAGGCAGCAAAATGAACGTTTTCTTTGCTGAAAGTTGCTGTAATATTTTTTACCTTATCGGATTTCAAAAACAAAATGACACAAAATACAAATGAGCTTAAATAACATGTCCCTCATTAAACTATCTTAAACCATTCAAATACCTACACAAACTTTAATAATTGAAATTGACACTTCACAGAACCTAATCTAGCCAGTGAAATGAACATTTTCTCTGCAGAAAGTCAGCTCCTGTCACTAAGTTATTAGTAGATGCCAGACATCAAAACTGCAGTAATATTTTGGACCTAATCAGATTTCAAAAACCAAATCATACAACAGATGTTAAGACCTTGACTTGTTTAGTGTCATGGCTCACTTGGCACTGGTCAGTCAGTACTTTGGCACTTGTCAGTCGGTACTTTGGCACCAGACTGTACACCGACATTTTATAACATTTCCATTTATGTGTAAAGCATTAATTCATGACCACATTAATTTCGGTAATGCCAAAAAATACAAATTATTACTTTCATTTTAACATAATGAAACCTTATCAATTACTTTATAATATCACGTTTTTAAAGAAACATAGAAATGTTTTGTTTAAATTTTATTACCAGAAGTAGTAATATTTTATATCAGAATGTTGCGATTATAATAGAGTGTATAATTCAGAAATGTTCTGAATCAATGTGGAACATGCACAATGTTACGAAATGTACCAATAAATGTTCACTTCAGCTATTGTTTTGTTATCCCCTTTCTTTCGGGAAGAGAGAAGTCACTTCTCCTACCCGTTCAATTCTAGATTAGGGCCTGTAAAACCTGGAATGTTTGAAAAGTCTCACATACAAGTCTGAAGCAGTAAATATTTCAAAAGTCACGTTACACATACATATATGTACAATATTATTCATTCCACACAGACTGTAATCTCAGTAATAGAAGATTATCTACTGAGTGATATCAGGATCCAACAAGCTGCAAATTAGGAGACAAACTAATAACTGATCATCAAAATGAGACGATGCATAAGCTGCAAGGTGATACTGTGACAAGGTAGGAAATTTCGCTGAAACATGGCGGTGGTGTAAGAGGCATAAAGATGGATTTCAAATCTGTAAACATCCAGCAAAAGATAATATAATATATAAAGACGTGATTATAAAAAACAGAAACAAATTATAACACTTATAAGCACTATAATTTATAAATAGAATACTCCTTTGCTCCATATAGTCACACAATATAAACACTTCACTATGCAAAAATGAAATCACCAATACTCGTAACTACATCTTTCATAAATAATATTCCTGAGAAAACACGAGATCAACAGTAAAACATTAACAAAAGCAAATAATACGATTATGCCAACATAAATTAACACTGCAAATTGATGTTGCCCATTGCAATGCTTTGTGATCAAGTCGTAACAAACAGTTTAGACATTTGACAGAGCCTAAAGGGACGTTCACGTTCATTTCACGATTAGTCGAACTGACTTGTCACATGCGATTGAATCGTACTGGGAGAACACCCAATTCGGAACGATTTTAGTCTTACACGACAAGTCATGCTGGAATCGTACTGATTAGAACACGTTCTATTTCTCACAACAAATCGTATGCTCTCAGCCAATCAAATCACATTAAAGTACAACCATTTAGTTCTGTCACTTCTGTGTTTTTTCATTTGCTTATAAACATGTGAAAATGTCCAGATTTCATAGGTTCATAAATGGAGATTATTATATGAGCCTGTGTGTCATATTGATTTTATGAAACGAATGTCAGGTTGTTTGTATTGTCCAAGTGAGAGCGAGGGTAATACATTAATCCTGATACAAGTTTCTTAAAATCAGTATGACACACACGAGTGTAATAATTTCTTTATTATCCACATTATTATTGTTGTTTTCTTTATGAATAACAAGACCAAACTCAAAATGTTTCAGCAACAACTAGAAGGAAACGATGAAATGACGTCATATTTCAAATGCACAGTCTGAGCTAGGATTGAAGAAGCAATGTCATCTTATGACGTCACTTCCCAAAATTACGTCATCACACGTGTGCTTCGTATGATTATTATTAACTTGGTTATGTTGAACTATATGGATAATAAAACCTATTATTGTCAAGATGTGGTCAGTAATTATTTTGCCATCAGTGTCATCAGTAAATTGTCTACATTTATGTTTTCTTTATTTCAGTGTAAAGCTATACGCACTTACATTTCTCACAAAATATTTTTAAACTGACAAGCTATGTTTGACGTCATGGAATCTTATGACCTAGCGTCTTCCCACACACACGATTCAAGTCGCTACGACAAATCGGTGCGACTGATCGCATCATGAGAATGCCCCTTTATATTTGTATTCAATTTTATACCCCATTAAAGCAAAGAATTTTACAGTGTTTTTTCTCAATAATTCCAGTTTGGGTTGACACAAAAAGAAAAGGAAAACTATATAACTTTAAATTCCATGAGCAGATGCTATTTTTCGCTATGGGCTAGTATTGCTGTTGTATTTATTAATCTATCAATATGTTTACAAATTTCACATAAAAATGTAACCTCTTTGTTGTATGTATTTCCAAAACAGTTTTCATTAAATTTTCACGTCAAGCCAAACTAGACTTAATGAGAAAAACTCTTTAAATATTTTGCTGGAATGAGGTTACAAGTGACCGTTCATTCTCATTTGCATTTAAAAAAATTATTATTACATTTTATAATACTTTTTAGCATAGGTGTGTGGGATGACACTTTTTAGGGGGTGGGGATGGGAATGTGAGGTTGTGAAATTTTTAAAAGTGCCCTAAGATACAATATATGAAACATAAAACAACATAAAAGTTAGAGAAACAATAATATGCATAGTAGCAAGTGTTAAACTGACCTTCTTGTAATTCCCCACATTTCCCCTAATTATGTTTTACACTATAGTTTGTCCCATCCTCCTACAAAACTGTTTTTTGTAAATAAAAAAGTAAACATGTTTTGAAAATAATAAAGCCCCCACTGTTTTTGTGTGCAATTTTGAGAACAGTCGGGTCAGAAATAAATATCTTGTAATAAATTCCATAGATGTACCTTGTGGGAAGAACTACAGACATCCATCTCACATTCCCACTTTACACTAACATTCTTTCATTATTATCATTCAAATTCATGTAAATCATTTAAATTTGATATGTAAAATTTGCTGAAAGGTGATTTCAATGACTTGCAACATCATACATTTAAGGATGTATTTATTATGCATTCAAGGATATCTCAAAGATAGATTCCATTGGCCTGAACAGAATATTTCAAGAGATTTCTCCATTTGATAGTCCTATTCACCATCTCCTTGCATCAACGTGCGACCATCTATTTTTCTGTCACACCCAAAAGAAACTGATACAGTGTATTAATTATAAATACACTTTATACCATTTTCCTTCTTCAATCTAATCCAAAATGATGTTAATTTAATTACATACATATATATACATTTAAAAAATATGTTTTAAAGCGCTCTCCCACTGCTCCGTTTCTCCTTCCGTTTCCTATCCGTTTGACATCCGGAAGGTACTGGCAGGAAACGAAACCATGCGGACCAAGTTTGGAATGAACTAGTATGATACTTTTAATTCGGCTCCGTTTTGCGTGAAACGAAACGTCATCCGGAGGGAGATTTGGAAATTAAGAAATGTTTAAAATAATCGCCAGAACGTCTCCGTTGTTCGGAAGCAGGTTGGATGGAATACTTATAGGATACGATCAGATCGTATGCCATGCGGACGAGGTTTGGGGCAGTCGGAACACGCACGTTTCATATGGTTTGGTCGGACTGCCGTTTGGTTCGATCCCAGTACAAAACATATCACCCTAGCATCGCACCAGTATCCCATCCGCTGTAAGCGTTCCCGGATGGTATTTGGTCAGCGTTCAGTCCAAATCCTGCTAGTACTAAACGACAACTGTCTGCACTCTACCAGAACATACTAACATGAAACGGAAGCAACTTAACGACTGGACGAAGCGCACGGAAGAGAACTAGGCGAATGCTGGGGGGCAAACCTTTTGGTCGGAAGGGCCACGGTTAGAACTTCAAATGTTGCTAGATACTGACCGTTTCGCTACATTTTGGTCGGATCGAGGTCGGATAGAGAAACGGAGCAGTGGGACTGGGCCATTAGTCTAAATAATACAATATTATAGACCAAATGTATCACCATTAGTAACTACCTAATTATAACTGATCGTAGCACAATACTGTAAAACTACGAAAGGAAGAAAGTCATTTGTATGACAATGTTACAGCAGAAAGCAGTGTATCACAATAATTATATAACGGATTAACTGCATGGTACGTAGTCTATTTATGCACAGTGAACATCTGATTGACTAGTGAAGTATGGCACATCTACATGTACGTGAAAAAAATATATGAAATAAAGTTAAATAAAGTATATCACTCAAAAACAGTATAGAGATATCTAAAACATAAACCGATTTTTAAAAAACAACAACAAAAAATCTTAAGTACTAATATATCCACAAAAACAATAAATAAAAAACACCATATAAAAATTTCTAAAGACATCTATTTCTTTGGGAATTCTAATGAAAATATCACACAGATTATGAATGTTTATGTATAACCAGCTTGTCAAAATAAGCCAGAAATGATAAACATAGACATGGGGCTCTCATTTTGGTGTGGAGGTGGGTGGGGAGGGCCGATTTTTGCCCGAATTACCAGAAATTATAAACACAGACATGGGGCTCCCATTTTGGTGTGGGGGTGGGTGGGGAGCGTTGATTTTTAACCAAATTACAAGTAAACAAAAATGCCTGAATAAGGATAATAACATTTATTTATATTAATTTAGCATTACTGCCAAACAGTATATAGGGTTGCAAATGAATCACTATACATTTTTACATGGATTACAAATAATAATGTGGGTAAAACGATGGAAATATATGCTGAAAAGGGTTGTGACCAGTTAATTTGGGTTGCGGTAGGGCAGTTTTACAGATGAATTTGTTTTGTTTTGTTTAACGACGCACTCAACACATTATAATGACGGTTATATCGGAGTCGGACATATGGTTAAGTCGAGAAAAAAACCCAGTGGTTAGCTGACGGGGATCGATCCTAGACCGACCGTGCATCAGGCGGGCACTGTACCACTGGGCTATGCTGCCCGCCTTTACAGATGAAGTACATTGTTTAGGAAGGTGCTTAACGTAGCTGCCTATCTTTAACAAACAGCCTCTTGCTTTCAAACAGAATGAACACTCTGTACCATCAATATAATATTTCTTGTTGACATTCTCACACTCGGATTCATGCAATCACAGAAATTATACTAATGTACATAACGTGGTACATATTTTTCACAAACAGTAAAGTGTATCAAAAAGAATTTTAACAAGCTTCCCCAAAAAATGTGGTAAAAATGTTCGACTACATTGTCACTAATAATAATTATAATGGCAGGATAGTGACAGCAGCAGAGTTAGGTGTTAAATACTGGGAAATTCAAAGATCAGTAAACCAAGTCACAATGAAGACGTACACATTTGGGTAACTCATTTACCTGGTAGCCCATTTCAATATGGGTAATCCATTATGACCATGTGAATCATGTTATAAAGTTAATGCAAGAAAAAACAGGTTAAGCAAAACTAAAGTCCAACAAATATGTTTTTTGTAAATAATTTCAGTTTTGTTTGATGTAACTGTTTTGGAAATAAAAAAATGTACAACCTATTTAGTGTGCAATTTACAAATCGATTGGCTCAGAAATAAATAACTTGTAGTAAATTTCATAGTATGAAAAAATAAATGTTCCTCATGCATGGTCAACCACTGTTTAGAATATTAAAAACAAATTAGGAACTACTTTATGTGATTTACATACAACAATTCAGTATTGTCAACAACAATGTTAGAAAGATCACAGGAATTAAACTGACAATTGTTTTGGTTTTGTTTGTTTTTGTTTAACGACGCACTCAACACATTATAATTACGGTTATATCGGCGTCGGACATTTGGTTATGTTGAGAAAAAAACCCAGTGGTTAGCTGACGTAAACTGACAGTGACAAAGAGTGGGAGAAAAATAATAATACAGTAAGTTGGACCGTAATACTATCCGGCAAGTTTATAATTTATAATATAAGGTATACAGATCTACTATCTGAAGAAGTAAAGTGACTGCTAAGTGAAGTATTTAGTAATGTAAATGAACATACCTGTAATCTAGCTAATACATATTAACTTTTCAAACCTGCGCTTTACCAAGTAAATTAAATATGTATTAATAAAGCACACTACATCAAGTTCAGATATGTCCAGTTATGCAACGGCAGAAGATATCTTTAAATGATTCATCACAAAACACAAAACATACACACATGCATTTTAATGAAAAATACCTCATTGGCAAAAAAATATATTAAAATGTGAAAGTAATAGTAGATATGCCTTAAGAATGTTGGCACATTTACCAAAACTTCACTTTGTGTGAACAAGATAAATAGAATAAATACTTAAATAATTATCCATAAATATATTATGTAAATAAAAGGTATCTTTGGAGTATTGAGATCTAGCCAAGACGATGTCCGTATTATGTTGTGATAAATCATGTTCCGATCGTGTCATAATATCCTGATCACAACAAAGTCCAAATCCTGATCATAACACAGGATGGAGCAAGTCACAATCAATGTAATGATCATGCTATGGTCAATATACTGATCATGTCACAGTCAATATCATGATCATGCCATGATCAATGTCCTGATCATACTACCATCAATATCCTGATCATACCACAAGCAATGTACTGTTCATGTCACAATCCTAATCATTATCATACCATAATAAATATCCTGATCATGTCAGTCAATATCCTGATCATACCATAATCAATGTCCTGATCATGCCACAATTATTATTTTAATAATCAATGTCTTGATCATGCAGCAATGTCGCCTTCCCCTGGTTCTGCAAACAATCCTCGTACTTCCAAAATACTGGCAAGATCTAGAACTATTTTATAAAGCACGGGATGCTCTAAAATTTCATCTGTGGATAGTGGTGGGTGCGATACGGGATAAAAACTCGGTCCCTGAAATAAACAAGATTTTTAAAAATGAAAATCAATCAATGTTTACAGAGTAGGTACAGTAAATTATTTTTCACCTGTAAAGTTCAACATAGTAATAAATAGAGGTTATTACCAGAGTGTTTTTTGGTATCGTCAATATCATATATTAGGAATAAAAATTGTATTATGCGAGCCTCTAGCGAGCATAATACATTATTTTAATTCCTAATATATGATATTCATGATACTGAAATACACGAGGGTAATAATCTCTTTATCATATAATCTCAAGCTTTATATAACGTGTTTTTGTAAACTGTACACGCAACTTTAATTCCAGTCAGCCATTACTAGATATTCAAATGACGTAAGGATATGTGGCGCATTGTATTTTTGAATGGAAATGACGTCAAACTCGAATGACGTCATTTTGGATGTCCTTACATCAAAACAAATTAGAGCCTAACGTTTTTTGTTTTCTGAACGCTGGACAGCTTTCATTGTCAAATTGCCACTGAAATGTTTTTATTTAAGGAATATGAATGCATACGTCAATTATGGAGTGTCACCAAAGTACATTTTCTTAAATGTCAATAAATCTAGTGCCGTAACCTTGATTAATTTACATCTAATTTGCATAGTTATCCGATTCTCAAAGTATGGTGATACCAAATATATCAGACACTTTGTTTCCATTGGATGACTTACTCATTGTATGTTAAATATTAGTATCATGATAATAATTTTAATACAAAAAAACCCACCTACCACACAGTTTGATGTTATATAATAATATTATTGAACTCAATGATATGATTAAGCAGGGCTTCTAGAATTTTTATAAAATCCACAAGCCAGTGATTTAAAACATTTACTGGTCATGATTAAAAATTCACTAGCCCTACTTTACTTTAAGTTAATACAATTTTACTAAATAATAGTAATAATTGGATATAATACCTAAAGAAGGAGATGGAGTTAAAAAACACTAACATTGGGAGGTGGGGTGGGCAC
>JAECMU010048484.1:0-11621 GCA_016106625.1 Dracogyra subfuscus | reverse complement strand
ATCCCTTGTCGCTAATCGGAAAGAGTAGCCCATGAAGTGGCGACAGCAGGTTTCCTCTCTCAGTATCTGTGTGGTCCTTAACCATACATGTGTATGTCTGATGCCATATAACTGTAAATAAAACGTGTTGAGTGCGTCGTTAAACAGAGCAGGATTTAGCTCAGTTGGTCGAGCGTTCCCCTAAGGTGCTTGTGTCGCAAGATCGAACCACCTCGGTGGATCCATTCATTGGATTTGTTTTTTCTTGTTCCAACCATTACACCACAATTGGTCAATTAAGGCTGTGGTGTGTGCTTTCCTGTCTACGTGTGAAAGTGCATACAAAAGATCCTTTGCTCCTAACGGAAGAATGTAGCAGGTTTCTTCTTTTGACTATGTGTCAGAATTACCATACATGTATATTTGACATTCAGTAGCCAATGATTAATTCATCAATGTGCTCTACTTTTAACATGTATGTAGCTTAAAATATTGTGTGTGGCCTCTTTGCGAGGCTAAATATTTGACATAAAACTAGACTTGTTCTTGTTCTTATTCTGTTTTTATAACTCTTAACAAATACTTGCTGTCTTGATTATTATAGGATCAAGCAGAGGAGAAACCCGTTTCCCCGGCGACGACGTCCCCTAAGAAGACGACGGTGTCCCTGTTTGATGCTGAAGAGGAAGATGATGCTGATTTGTTCGGAGGACCACCACCTCTACCACCAGCCGAGAAAAAAGACGTACAGTAGTTTTGTTTCTGTCACTTTTAGAATAAACATACATCTATCAATTAATCTCTGTCGACGGTCTTGTTGGCATTAGGGGGTTGAGGGGGGCGAGACGTAGCTTAGTGGTACAGTGCTCACTTGATGCGCGGTCGGTCTGGGATCAATCCCGTCGGTGTACCCATTGGGCTATTTCTCATCAGCCAGTGCACCACAACTGGTATATCGAAGGCCGTGGTATGTGCTATCCTGTCTGTGGGATGGTGCATATAAAAGATCCCTTGCTGCTAATCATACATGTATGTACTACCCTGTCTGTGTCTACCCTTGCTGCTAATTGAAAAGAGTAGCCCAAGAAGTGGAGACAGCGGGTTTCCTCTCTCTATCTGTGTGGTCCGTAACCATATGTTTGACTCCATATAACCATAAATAAAATGTGTTGAGTGTATTGTTAAATAAAACATTTGCCCATGAAGTGGCGACAGCGGGTTTTCTCTCTCAATATCTGTGTGGTCCTTAACCATATGTCTGACTCCATGTAACCGTAAATAAAATGTGTGGAGTGTGTTGTTAAATAAAACATTTCTTTCTTTCTTGTTGGCATTAGGAGTGGGATGTAACCAAGTGATAAAGCTAACACTTGAGGCACTGTCTGTCTAGGATTGATTCTCATTGGTCAGCTCATTGGGCTCTTTCTCGTTGTAGCCAGTGCTCCACAACTGGTATTTCAAAGGTCATGGTCTGTGCTATCCTGTCCATAAAAGTTCCTTTTCTTCTAACTGTAGTAGTGTGGGTATAAAGTACTCCTACTGGCAGTAGCCAGTGGGAATTTGCCTTCGTAGCTCAGTTGGTAAAGCACTGGACTCTCGTACTGAGGGTCTGTGGTTCGAATCCCCTAAGTGAAGGTTGATTTTTATCTGTTACATTTGGAGCCGACGTAGGGACTGTGTGTGTTGTTAACACAAGAATACAATTATAACCCAGTCAGAACCCATAACAGTTCAACTGCCCGTGGCCCACAGCTCCGGGACGTAGCTTCACTTAAAGGGGGAGTATGTAGCAGTAGCTAGTGGGAATTTCACTATTAGCTCAGTTAGTAGAGCGCTGGATTCTCACACTGAGATTCCGTAGTTCGAATCCCCTCAGTGGAGTTTATTATTGTTATGTTACTTAATCACAAAGTGTAGTCCATTGTGTAGCAGCAGTAGGTTTCCTCTCTCATTATTTGTGTGGTCCTTAACCATATGTCTGACGCCATATAACCGTAGTTGAAAATTTAGGGTGTGTAGTTAAATAAAACATTTATTTCTTTGTCAGTTTTATGCAGGTTTTGATAGATTACATGTACATGTACATTTTTGTGTTATCTGTCAGTTCCTAAAGCCTTTCAAATAGATTATGTGAAATATATTTATCCTTAAGCCCAGCACACACATACCAATTTGTCTGTTCTTTATCTTCTGGAAGTGTGAGACCAGGTAAACCAATGTAACTCAATGGTTGACACGTCCTCCAGCGGGCAGCATAGCCCAGTGGTACAGTGCTCGCCTGATGCGTGGTCGGTCTAGGATCGATCCCCGACAGCTAACCACTGGTGGTTTTTTTTCCGACATAACCATATGTCCGACGCCGATATAACCGTAATTATAATGTCTTGAGTGCGTCGTTAAACAAACAAGCAAAAAAAAGAAAGAAAAAAGACTCCAGTGCACATTCTGTTGTGTTTTGTTTTCAGACGAATATGAAATCACGGACTAAGTATAACCATAAATAAAATGTGTTTAGCGCATCGTTAAATAAACCATTTCTTTCTGTGTTTGTTTTCAGACGAAAGCGCGGACCAAGTCAAAGAGTCTGTTTGAAGATGAAGACTTGCTATTTGGGGGCAGCGAGGAAACTCCCGATGTCGACCTTTTCAGCAAGGCTGCACCAGTCACAGACCAGGTGAGTGATACAGTATACAACCTAGCCCGAGTACTCTAACCATAGTCCTAAGTCCTAAGTTCTTAACGTGCACATTCAGAGCAAGCTGTTGTAGCGCATGCCTGTCACAGGCACAGGGACCGGCCTTGGCCGGATCTCTCCGTCTGTGACAGGAAAGGTATAGGGGAGGTAAGAGGGGACCGCCTGCGCTATTGGGTTCAAGGGAGAACCAGTAGCCCAATCAACTTGGAGGCAGGTGGGGGGATTGTTGGTGCTATGGAATTTTGATACCCTTAAGGGTGGAGTCAAAAGAGAATTGGGTGTGCAATTTTTCTAACCATAAGAGAGCAAGACAGATATGTGGACAGTTATAATGCTCTCATGACATATTTGACCAGATTATTATTTAAAGGGGGTTGTTTGTCAAATTTCTTCCTGTTGTGTGTGTATTAGTAATTAAGATATCAATTTTTTAAATTATTATTGTTTGTTTAAATGATTTATTGTCCCCAGATCACTGGCAATGTTAAGGTTGGGGTGCCATGAATCATTGTCTTACATATACAATATTTGCAAAGATATCAAATATTTGTTGTTATCATTAAACGCGAAAATGTTTAACATCAAACATAGGATTGTTGTTGTATTAGAGCTGGAATCTTTGACTACTCTTTGATAGGCACAGATTACTCAGTTTTGATGTACAGTTTTCTCTGGTCATAATGAGAATGCCATAACTGTCAACATGTCAATCTTGCTCTAATACGGGCAGAATACAGGCTGTACACAACATAGCTATAAAATGAACCATCCACCCGTAGTTTGTTTCTCAGAGTTATTACTTCTCACAGCTGAACCCCCCCCCCCCACCCCCTCTCCTCCAGTGATTTCATTGATGGTGTGATCCTTAACCATACTCCAAAGCCATATGACAATAATTAAAAATGTGTTGAGTGCGTCGTTAGGCAACAAAAAAAAAAGTCAATCTCTGGTCTGACTAAAGTTCCAGAATTGATGTTACGATGGTATGGCTTTTTTTAAATTATTATTTTTTTATTTTTTTAAAGCATGGATTGCAAAAAAAATGTGGGTATATTTGATACCGAAATAAGGGTCTAACGAACAATACTATTGGATGATTTGACACTTACAAACCAATGACCTTGTCGCTACTAAATATGATGACATCACGATTTGGCAGACACTCACAATGATGTCATGTAGTGTAAAGAGTTTGCATTTACAACTGTCTGTTTTTGTATTAAATTTATAACGAAATGTTATTTTAATGCAGTTCATTCTAGATTTTGGTCCAGAATAAAGAGAACTTTTTGTTTTTGAAAATTATATATGAACAACTCGGCACCAGTTATTATAAAATTTATGTCCGTCTCGAAATAATTTTCATTTGTCACTCGCTAAAGCTCATGACAAGTAAAATTTATTTCACTCGGGACATAAATTTCATAATATCTTGTAACTTATTTATTATCCTCTATATAGTCTGTGTTTGTGTTGTTGGCCATGAGTTTTGTTGTATCTAACTGCAGCCCAAGTCGACCAAAGCTAACACTGTTCCCACTAACACTGCTACTAAGATAGGTGGTGCCACCACAACCTCGAGCACCACTGACCTGTTTGATGATGACGATGATGATGATGATCTTTTTGGTACGGCAAAAACTAAGGTGAGAATTCCATCAAGACCTGAAACCTATTTCACTAAACATCATAAAAAAAATTATTATTAATTTTTAAAAAATGTTTTATCCCACTGCCCCCTTTCCTTTCTCTCCTTTGAATTCTATCTCATTTCTTCCCGATCTGGCAACTCCCCCTATCTTTCAACTTCTTTTGCTGTCCACCTCCACATCCCAGTCTTTGTCTCTCCAACCGCAACATCGTAAGTTACCTTTTGCATGTAAACGTAAATCTACGATTGTTATTACTATTATAGTTCAACAAATATAATTATAACAGCACATATTTCATATTCTTTTTTCTTTAAAATACTCCAGCTTCCGTAATGATGTAATTTTCTGCGTGAAATTGATGCCAAACACGTGTAAAGGCACGGCCGGTATAACTACTAGTAGCAGACGTAACTTACGATGTTTAGTGAAATAGAGCCATGAAGTGTTGGATGCTTTAAGTTAGACAATACCGGTACAGAAATCATCATGGCTTAAAGGGACTCACACTAGTTTCAACCCATGAAACTGCACACCAAGTTTAATTAATCTACGAATGTGTAACATGTTTGGATAAAGTTATAATTGAGAGAAACATAAGTCTGTGATTTTGAAATGGTGAAATACCCTTTAAAATAGACTAAAACTCCACTCAATAACTGTTACTTCTCAGATGCACATGCATTTTTAAAAATATGACAAATGCATTTTCTGATATTAAGAACACCAGGATGACCATAAACACTTTGAATGTACGGAAATTGATAATCTAAGCCATAAAATTCCAAGTAAAGTATTTTTTCAGTAATCAAAAAGAGTACTAATAGAGAAAAATATCTCTGAGTGTTTAAAACCTAGGGTTTATCCCTTTAGCTAAAACATTACTTTTTTTCTTGCAAAAATTAAAAAAAAAATCCTAATAAACACAGGACTTAAAATTAATATTCTAATTCAGTTTGCATATAAAGAGAAATTTGATTGACTAATAAAATCCATTTGCGACGCTAAAACCAGCATTAATGTGTCAATAATTTTGGTGATTCCTCAAGACCCTGTTTATATATTCGTACGCTACACCACTTTTTACTGTTTAGTTGGACAAAATTACTTTTAAAATATCACCGTTGAATCTTTTCTGAAGTAAAATGCATTTCCTAAAGTAGATTTTACAACGTAAATTCTGTTTATAAACATTAGTATGACACCACGTGTGTCACTGACAGGAATTCCAAGACAACTGTGTCAAATTATGAATCTTCGTGATGTACTTGTTATCCAGCACTAGTTGTTGTGATGTGTATTAATATAGCATGTTTACAGTAGTTTATTTCATTGGCAACCAAAACAATGGACTGTTGTAGAAATAACCATGCATGCAAATAATGGCTTGCTTATACAAATAATTTGTTTTAACCATTTAGAAATAGAATATAACATTGTATGAATATTTGTTTCGTTCGTTTGCTTGGGTGGGGGGAGAGTTTAGGTGTGTGTTTTTTTTGGGGGGGGTTGTGTTTTGTTTTGTTTTGTTTTTGTTTCGTTTGTATGTCTTTTGTTTCATTTTGTTTGTTTGTTTTATGTTTATTATATTATTTCTATTTGTAAGTCGTCACCCGCCCCCGTACAGGAGAAGGTTGATGTACGAGGAGTAACAACAACAGAAAGTTCCGATAGTGCCAGTGTAGAAGACGTAAGTGGCCATGTCATCTACCACCCATGTGTTAGGGTTTCACACCACCGTTTCCTTTATTCTTTCAAACTCTGGACCAGGAGCCTAATTCACTAAACTCTCGCAACTTTTGCGATCTCGCAGTGCAGTGCTAAAAGACTTGCAAAGAGGATGCTTTGGTGTCTAGCAGAGCCTAAGTGAACTTTGTGAATTAGGCCTCAGGTGTTAACAGGTCTGTTAGACTCAAATAGCCGTAGTATAGAATGTGCTGAGGTGTCATTAAACAAACATTCCTTTCTTTTCCTCTCTCACTCTCGAGCAAGTGTTGAAATAACCATATATTATTTCATATAGCCACAGTTTAAAATGTCTTTAAACAAACATTCCTTTATTTTTCCAACCAAGTGTCACAATGACCATATGTTTGACACCAACTAGCCACAGTTCAAATGTCTTTAAACAAACATTCGTATGTTTGACACCAACTAGCCACAGTTTAAAATGTCTTTAAACAAACATTCCTTTCTTTTTCTAACCAAGTGTCACAATAACCATATGTTTGACACCAACTAGCCACAGTTTAAAATGTCTTTAAACAAACATTCCTTTCCTTTTCCAACCAAGTGTCACAATAACCATATGTTTGACACCAACTAGCCACAGTTTAAAATGTCTTTAAACAAACATTCCTTTCCTTTTCCAACCAAGTGTCACAATAGCCCTATGTTTGACACCAACTAGCCACAGGTTAAAATGTCTTTAAACAAACATTCCTTTCCTTTTCCAGCCAAGTGTCACAATAGCCCTATGTTTGACACCAACTAGCCACAGGTTAAAATGTTAAAATAACCCTACATTACCCAGCAAATATCTATTGTTTAAAATGTGCTGAGGTGATGTTAAACTAACAATTCTTTCTCTTTTCCTTTCCCATCATATTCGACCAACCAACCAGCCTCAGTGGCGTCGTGGTTAGGCCATCGGTCTACAGGCTGGTAGGTACTGGGTTCGGATCCCAGTCGAGGCATGGGATTTTTAATCCAGATACCAACTCCAAACCCTGAGTGAGTGCTCTGCAAGGCTCAATGGGTAGGTGTAAACCACTTGCACCGACCAGTGATCCATAACTGGTTCAACAAAGGCCATGGTTTGTGCTGTTCTGCATGTGGGAAGCGCAAATAAAAGATCCCTAGCTGCTAATCGACATAAGAGTAGCCCATGAAGTGGCAGCAGCAGGTTTCCTCTTAAAATCTGTGTGGTCCTTGGCCATACGTCTGACGCCATATAACCGTAAATAAAATGTGTGTCGTTAAATAAAACATTTCTTTCTTTCTTTTCTTTCTTTCGACGTACCATTGAAATAACCATATGGTATACTCATATAGCAGTAGTTTAAAATGGGCTGAGGTGACAGTAAACAAAATCCAATGCTCATTTCCTCTTTAGGACAAAGCTAAATCTCCACCAGTGGAGACGAAGCGAAAGAAACCAGCGGGGGCGGTGTCCATGTTTGGCGGGATGGATCCGAGTGCGCTGCTCAAGAAGAAAAAGCCGGTTGAAGATGTCAGCGAGAAGAAAGAAGAAAAGAAACCTGTAGAGAAGCCAGGTGAGAATGTTAAACTTTGTAAACAAGACTGGTAACTAAGAAACAAAAAAAACTTCTGCAGTTAATAATAGTTGAAATGTTTAAAACGTTGTTCTATGTCAGATTGTTTTAAAAGAAATAAAATAATATGGAAAAATTAGTTTAGAATAAATGAGACAGGGAGAGAGTGTCGAAGAGAGGAGAGAAAAGTGGAGGAAGGGAGATAGGAGGGGGAGAGTGGGTAGAGACAGAGCGATATGGAGAGGGAAAGAGAGGGTAGACAGAGATAATGTCGGAGAGAGAGGAGAGATAAGGAAAAACCTGAGGGGAAGAGATGGTACAGTGAGACAGGGGGAAGATGGTTAGAAACTTAGACAGCAATGGAGATTAACGATTCAACACTGGCCTCGGTGGTGTTGTGAATTTTTCTCGTTCCAACCAATACACCATGACTGGACAAAGGCTGTGCTTTCCTGGCTGTAGGAAGTGTATATAAAAGATCTCTTGCTGCATTAGGAAAACATTAGCGGGTTTCCTCTGATGAAAAATAAAATTTGTTTTGTTTAACGATACCACTAGAGTGCATTGATTTGTTAATCATCGGCTATTGGATGTCAAACAGATGGTAATTTTGACAGTCAGAGAGGAAACCTGCTAAATTTTTTCATTAATAGCAAGGGATCTTTTATATGCACCATCCCACAGATGGGATGGCACATTCCACAGCCTTTGATATACCAGCCATGATGCACTAGCTAGAACAAGAAATAGCTCAATGGGCCCACTGACGGGGATTGATCCCAAACCGACCATGCATCAAACTTCCCACTCTCTCCTCTGATGACTATGAGTCAGAATTAACAAATGCTTGACATCCAATAGCCGATGATTAACTAATCAGTGTGCTCTAGTGGTGTTGTTAAACAAAACAAACTTACTAGTAGATGTAAGTGATGTTATAACAAGGTGAGTAAAACTTGTAACAAACAAACATGACTGAATATTGGATGAAATTAATCTAAGTGTATAATTATGTTGCCTGTATCTCATTTTATAGTGGAGGTTTTTGTTTGTTGTTTCTCTCAGTCGACCTGCTCCATGACAAAGACAAGGATGATGAGCATGTTCTGAGCTCCTCTCCGGGGAAATCCAAGATGGCGCCGCCCATAGTGAAACCAAAACCGATCCGGTCCGACTCGACGAGATCTGTGGAGAAAGCCCCCAGTCTTGACAAGACCCCCAGTGTGGACAAGGCTCCCGGTCTTGAGAAGATCCCTAGTGTGGACAAGGCGCCTGGTCTTGACAAGACCCCCAGTGTGGACAAGGCGCCCAGTCTTGAGAAGGTGCCCAGTGTGGACAAGGCCCACGAAGAGCCTGAAAAGGAGGTAGAGTTATTGTACAGTATGGTATAGTAATGATTGACTTGACGTAACATGCTCATATACCACAAAGGTTTCAAGCATGTCTATCCCAAGTCCCGTCTCTGGATATCCAGGGGACTGACTCGGGACAAAAAACTATAGTAATGTAGTGGGTTTTTTTAATATCACATGTCCTCAAACAAGAGGGGCGGGATGTAGCTTGCTTGATACGCGGTCGGTTTGGGATATATCCCTGTCAGTGCAATCATTGGGCTGTTTCTCTCTCCAGCCAGTGTACCACGACTAGTATATCAAAGGTCGTGGTATGTGCTATCCAATCTATGAGATGGTGCATATAAAATATCCCTTCCATGAAGTGGTGAAAGCGGGTGATGAGGTGTCGTTAAACACACATTCCTTTCCTTTTCAAACATCATCCATAGTTTAAAATGTGCTGAGGTGTCATTAAACAAACATTCCTTTCCTATTAAAACAGCAATAGTTTAAAATGTGCTGAGGTGTCGTTAATCAAACATTCTTTTCCTTTTCAAATAGCTGTAGTTTAAAATGTGCTGAGGTGTTGTTAATCAAACATTCTTTTCCTTTTCAAATAGCTGTAGTTTAAAATGTGCTGAGGTGTCGTTAAACAAACATTCCTTTCCTTTTCAAACAGCCATAGTTTACAATGTGCTGAGCTGTTGTTAAACAAACATTCCTTTCCTTTCAGGATGCCCCGAAGACATCGAAGCCAAAGAAACCCATCGGTGGTGTGTCGATGTTCGGAGGATTCGACCCCATGGCTGGCCTCCTCAAGAGATCCATCTCCATCCCAGATAAAGATCAACCTCCAGGTCAGAATCTTAAACACTGAGGTCAAAGTTATTTATTAAATACAGTCAGTGTTCCAGTATATTGAGGTCAAAGTTCACAAGGTCACAGTTGTTTATTAAATGCAATCACTGTTTCGGAAATAAAGACTCGGTTGATATTTTCCATATTAAAAAATACTCGTGACGAATCCTCTATATATGTACTCTATATTACAGATGAGGAGGTGGATAAGAAAGATGTCACTGAGTCAGTAGTGACTGCAGAGAATGAGGTAAGTGTTTTGCGTTTACTTTTCCTTTCAAGCGATAATATTTTGTTGTGTTTTGTCTTGGTTTTTCTATCTAGTGATAATATTTTGTTATGTTTGGTTTTGATTTTTCTATTGAGTGATCGTGTTCGAGTGGTTTGCACTTCTCTTTTACTAGTCTAAGGTCTCACTACACAGATGTCATCTGCCATTGAAACCCATGTTAAATTACCCAATTTCAACTGAAGATTGCTAAAAGAACGGGTTCTCGTTGGCACTAACAACATATACCATTGTGAACATACATTATATAAGCATTTATGTTTAGTACAAAACTGAGAACATTCCGTTTCAGTTTTTTGTTATGTGACCTCATCTTGCTGTAATACCGGTCCAAACAGCTGGTTCATTAACCGATTCACTCTGGCTGCCTCTTGCATTGTACACCCATGTCCGAAAAAGATCAAAATACAGCCAGAAGGCAACATGCATATTGTTTTAATTCTTCACCATTTCCTGGAAGTGAATATCTGAACCACAGCATGTGTCACAATTAGGAACTATAGTGGACCCTGATGAATCCACTCTCACCCGGAAGTGATCTGTGTAGTGAGACCTACATGTAACATATGTTAGTCCCCTGTTGGTCCAACATGAAGGGCTATATAGGTTTCGCCTGTGTCCTTCTGTACATCTGTCTATCTTTCTGATTGTTTCTCGTATAGTTTTCGGATTTTAAATTTTCTAGGGGAGATAATATTAGAGCTTAAATTTTGTGCATAGCTTTATCCTGTAGTGGTACAGACTTTCTTGCAGATTTACCCATTTTTCGCAGAGATGTGGCCAACATCCAATAGTCATTGATTAAAAGGACATACCCTAGTTTCAGTTCATGAAAATTATCATTAAGTTTATTTTAATTTACAAACCTGTAACACATTTTAATAAAGTTACAATTGAGTGAAACATAAGTCTTTGACTTTGAAATGGTGAAATATCCTCTAAAACAGAATAAAACTTGACTACATAACTGTTACTTCTCAGAGGCACGTGCCTTTTAAAAAATATGAGAAATGCATTTTGTGATATTAAAAAACATCAGGATGACCAAAAACACTTCGAATGTACGGAAATGGATACTTTAAACAATAAAATTTAAGTAAAGTATGATTTCAGTTTTCAAGAAACGCCTCTAATAGTCAAAACTATGTCTTAGTGTTTAAAAACTAGGGTATGTCCCTTTAATTAATCAGTGTGCTTTAGTGGCTTCGTTAAACAAAACATTTTTGGGGGGGATATTTATAGCCAGACAGAGGGAAAGTACCCTTTTAGCACACCCCTATACCACTGAGGTTTTGGGCATGTCCACCCCGGGCCCGGCTTTTGAATAGCCAGTGGTCTGGTCTGAGACATTATGGTCAAAGCGATCTTAACCCTAAGATCATCTTAAAGGGACATTCCTGAGTTTTAATATGTTGTTGACTAACTGAGCCTTTATAGGGTGTATACTACTAAATCAAATCCCATAGACGACAATAGTACCATATGTGGCTAAAACTCCTACCTGCAGCGTATCAATCAACATAAACCCCACGGATATAAATA
>JAECMU010048478.1:2624-21986 GCA_016106625.1 Dracogyra subfuscus | reverse complement strand
GGGGACACTTTTATATTTACACACACTTAGACTGTTATAAAGCAAATATAAAGCAAAAAATATTCATCGGCTATTGCGTGTCGAACAAAAGTAGGCCTAAGTACATAAATATGATTATTTATATTTTAAAACATAAACTCAGTCGGCAAATTTTTATTTAATATCTGGAGTTTGAGGAGGGCACGATTTATATTAGAGGGTGTGACAGCTTCTAAAGGGGAGTGGGACACAAGCCATATATTTTACCTTTAAACAAGTGTAGCCTATATGGAGTAGCACAGTCTCCCCATCCCTTTCGGTTCCTACAGACTTGAACATCTCTTACCATGCTCAATCCCCCTATCAAACCCTCCTGGATCCGCGCCTGGTGGAAATGTTGAACAATTAGTTTGTTTTGTTTCACGATACCACTAGAGCACATCGGTGCTAGTTTCGATTTGATATACTAGTCTGTGAGAGGCCATCCTCTTTGCAAGATGGGTGAACTATCCAGTAAGGGATCTCCTCGAGCGGCTGTTCTCCTTTGGACAAGGCGCTAAGATAGAGATCCATGGCATTTTGCCATTGTTCATTCCACTCATGGAACCAACCACTATTTTGTCAATATGTTCATTCGACTCGAGCTCTACATTGTACTCTGTTCCACGAAGCGAAGTACCCCCCACGCTGAGGTTACCGATAAGATTGATTCCCCTCTTTTCGTTCCTGAATATAATTTAGGTTATGTTTTGGAACCTTCCCGGGTCGCAGGGTGGACCCTCAGAAAAGAAAAGAACCTTCCCTACCCTCCCACTCCTAGAGCAAAAATTTAATTTTAGTATTATGGTGTTTTTTTTGTGTGGGGTTTTTGGACTAGCCTAAATAAAATAGTGACTAAATTTTTAGGTATTTATTTTATTAGTTTCTTTTTTCTTTAGGCCTGCGCTTTAAAATTATTAAATTAATTAAAATGTCCCATATTTTGTTTTCCGTTTAGATGTAATAATCAAAATTGTCCTGTAAAATTCCGTCCCAAATCAAGTCCCTGGCATCCAGAGACAGACTTGGGATGGACATGCTCGAAACCCCGGTGGTATAGGAGCATGTAAAACTATAAGCGTAAGCATTAAAGTTGATCATAGCACTAAGATCGCTTTGTGATACGGGCGTTCATCACGTATTAGGCCTATCGTTTTGTCGTTCACATTGGATGTTTTAACGTTTGGTGAGTTGGACATATCCCCATTAGTAGCAATTAATGGATCTTTCATATACACCATCCCACAGACAATATGGTACATGATATCACGGCCTTTGATATACCAGTCGTGATGCCCTGGCTGGAACGAGAAATATGCGAATGGGCCCATCGACGGGATTCATCCCAGACTAACCACGCATCGTGCGAACGCTTAACCACTGCCACTGATATCGAGTGTGCCACTGATCACACCTAAATTTCCCCGGATTGCCCCCACCCCCACCACGGCTACGCCACTGCTATTTTCCCGATGCCTATATAGGTCTACGTACCTTGTAGCGGCTATGCAAATTAATAATTCATCTGTAGAACAATATTAAAAAATGTAACAATTTAAGTTACTTTGGCCGCTTATTTAAAAAAACAACAACAAAAAACTAAAAATTTAGGATCCAGTTTATATGACCGCTGGTAGCGTTTGGAAGGCGATCGCTTGTACACATCACAGAACAGTCGTACATCCTTATATTATTGGATGGTATGGCTTTGGAGACCGGGTTATCACTTTGGAGACACCATCCACAAGTCTACAAAGTCCAACATCTAGTGTGTCAACAACCACATTAGCTTAAAGCTAGGAATCCATTGCGCATGATGCGTATTGCGTACAGTTTCCATATGCATGTAGGCGTATATTCATATGCGTGTAGCTTGTTAAGTTGTCCTTTTGGGAGGAAGATTACAAAAAGGAATCTAAGTCATTATCTAGGCCTACCTTTCTTTTCTATTTTTAAAGATTACACATAATATAAATGTAAAATATTTTGAATGATTATTATATAACACATGTAACATAAAACATATAATATAATATAATATATATATATATATATATATATATATGAGGCGGTTGCGTGATTTTTTTTCTTTGACACCTACAATATTCCAAAAGTATACTAAAATGCATGGCATACGCAATCTACAAAGTTAGTTGGATATTGTAGGTTTTTTTTGTCTATAATATATTGTAACGATCACCAAGGTGTTCAATAATTAACGCATTACACATTGCGCTTCAATTGATTTTTATATAAATTGTTTTCTACGCACTACGCACCACGCACACATGGATTCCTACCATTACGTATGCAGTGCACTCGAAGTAAATCACAACACCAGAAAGTTCCAATGTAATACGCTTCATACAACGTAAATATTTTAAACTAAAATGCTGAAAACCAGTTAATAATATGGATGGGAAAGTGGCATGGTGTTTTGATGACGAAACGTGGTAAATCAATGTGTAACATTAAACACATTTATTGTATTTAAATTAAGAGTTGGTCAAATACATAACCATATAGTGTCAACATTGTTTTTGTAAAAATAATGTCATTACCGTCTTAACCATAAACGTTTCGGTTGCGCATATGGAGTTGAGGCCAGTTTGGGGTTTGGAATTGATACTGATAGTTGATATTTTTGTTTAGAAAGGAACGTCATAATTTCTTACTTGGTCGTAACATCAGACAATCGAACTACGCTGTTGTTTCTTGTATAATTTTGCGTATATTATTTAACATTCATGAATTAAACATTATTAGAATAGTATCGTCGTGCACTTTTCATGCAAATATTTAAATGCCCCAAATTCCGTTAGTTCGAAAGTTCAAATATTCTTTTTTTTTTTTAGTTAAGGTATGTAGGGATGAGAATTTTGGTCTCTTGAATTATCGAAAACTGATAGTTCACCAATGTAAACCTTGCGTGCAAGCACAAACGGCGAGGTTTACATTGTCAACAGAATTCTGGGCAACGGTTCCGAGGAATTTTTCTCGGAATGAAATTGCGTTCAAAATAATGATTACCATCACATTTTTACACCCTAATCGTATATTGTGATCTATTTCGAGCTCACTGAGACCAAAATATACTTACTTTGAAACAATCTTCACTTTGAATTAAAGGAAAAAAAGTCCGGTGTTTAGAATGTCGCTATGCGTGTCAGCTGAAATAGTCCGTTGACAATGTAAACCTCGCTGTTTGTGCTTGCACGCAATGTTTACATTGGTGAACTACTAAAACTGGGGGTGCGGTGATTAGACTTATTTCCTGCGACAGAAACCGTAAACAATGTAGGCTATACATATTTTGCGTTTCTCGTCACATAAGTCGGGCTAGATGTTTTGTCGATAAAACTACACACAAGTTGCTATATACAGTATTGAATATATCAGTTTGTAATTTCCATACGAGTCCACTTGTGGATTTCTATAAGAGTTCACTGCATTTTCCCCATACGAGTAAGTTTTCCATACGAGTTCACCGCAAGCCCTAAAACTGATAACAAAGTAAGCTGCCAGTAAAAAGAATAGTTTTGTGTCCAAGTACTGTAAATCATGAAATTAATGCGTCATGATATTATTGCATCCGTACATGAGTGAACAAAAATGCGTATTTTTATTAATGCGTCGGGCAAAAGTCCACATCACATAAAAAACACAGTTGTTTTGTTATTATATTGGTTGGGCTTCATATTTCATGTTAACAGAAGTCAGTAGTTGTTTTCACAGCTACAACAGAGCCGTGAGCTAATCGCATGGTGGGTCGACCAGGAAGCCTTAATTACCTAAAGTAGTGTCATTAGTATAACAACACCTTATTGTTAAGGGTAAGCCTCGCACTTGTGTGTGGTGATTGCTTCTAATTAATCCACCAGTTGGAATAAAAGGTAAACAGGTCGCTAATACAGGGCACAATATTTAATGCGAACGCAGACCTATTCGTCTAACAAATGTTTTAGACTGATTTTATACACTTGATGCGCAGCACAGGACAAGACGTTATCAGTGACAACTTGCGACCAGTCTACATTAAATGCCATGTATAGAGTCGAGCCAAATGATTTGAAGAAATATGCACGGATTGTTGGTTACGGCTACATAATTTTCTACCGTTTCATTTTTAAAGGAATATATTTAGTAATAAAATTTGTTGATTATAATTTTACAAATGTTCAAAACAGTTTAAATGTATACAGTAATCCAGAAGTGTATGAAAATTAGAAAAATACTCATATCACAAAATTAGCTTTTAAAAACAAAACATTTGGAACATCACTGTATTATATAACCGCTATGATATTCCAGGAAAGTGAAAACAGAATGGCAACATCAAAATGTAAGAAAGATTATTGAAGTATTTACAAAGAAAACTTATAATAAAAATTATTTTTGTATTTTGTTTCATATTTATATTATAAAAGTTTTATTTTATTTAGAAGTATTATAGTAAAATCTTGCACATTTTTTGTATTGGGAATGAGACGAAACAAAATGCGTCAAGTTATTATTGCGTCGATGTGTTCGCTGCATTTTTCGCATGAATTAATTGCTCGCATTAATTTCGTGATTTACAGTAATTAAAAAAGTTTAAAAACATGTATCGTCAGTGTCCCAGACTCAGTCTCGGTGACTGCGTCATCAGTCATGCCTCCAACTCTGTTCAGTTTGTTTTCTTGCACACATTTTGGTTAAACAATATCTGATTTGTTGTTGTCTGATTGTCTTTCAATTGTGAGATTTTTCTTCACAGTTCTGGAACATTTTAATTTTAAAATAATAAAGTTCAGACAAGTAAATATCTAAATAAATTTTTTTACAAACCCCTGAAACCATTAATTTTAATAGGTCACTTTTGTTTATTCCTTAAGGACATTGTAAAGTGATTCACCATGACACCCAAGGGTATAATGGGGTATATCCCAAATGTTGTAAATGTAACCATGATATATGAACTGATTGTGTATTCACAGGTATCCCACAGATACAAAAGGGTGAAATAAATGTGATAACAAAGACAACTTGCATTAAAATTTATTAAATTGACAAAAATTAACAGCAAATGTAAGGTATGGGGTGTCAAGATGGCAGTAACCATGAACAATAAACACAAGATTGAGTGTGATCCAAGAGTCCTCTGTAGATCCAACAACAACAGCCATCCATAAATTAGTAATACCAATTTAAAACGTTGTACCCTTTGTTAAAAATCAGCCATTATATTTAAAGGACTACTTTATATACTCGGTCGGTGGCCAAAGAAATCAATATGAAACTTCACACCTTAACTTACGATGTTCTACAGCTGTGTCTAACATTTATGCTGTTGGTGGAACTGTTTAATTTTTGCCAACAGCTGTAGAACATCGTAAGTTAAGGCGTGAAGTTTCATACATGATTTCTTTGGCCACCGACAGTGTCTCATGTCATGATAGTGTATAATTTCTATAAAGTGTATATATGCAAAGAAAATTATTTGACATTGAACATACTAAAGTTTATGGTTATTAACCTTAGTCTAGACTTTATTCTCATGGCAACATCATTCAAATAGCATTACGTTAAAGCCTGGACTTTATTAAAATCTAGACTTTACGGTTTATAAGCACAGGGCCTGGTCATGGATTTACAGATTTTTTAGTCAGCTTAAGGCTTTAAGTAGGACTACTGTTTTATATTCGCTGTATGTGTTCCAAGTGCATTTGGTGCCGTAACTAATACTATTACCACTATATACTATTTTTGTAAATTGTATATATCTTGTTATTGGTACACACATGATATCAGTGAAAAGAGTGTAGCTTTTTAGTATTATGTAGGTTTATACTAAAGTGCTACTTGACGGAATATACCAAAGATTGTAACGGAATTACAAAATGTTGACAGCGCTCTATAATTTTACTAATAGTATATGATTGTGAAAGTAAATGTGTATGGTTATGTGCATTATCAGTTAATTAGAGAATGTGTGTTGTTTCTATACAAACTACCCTTTTTTTTTTTTTAGGTAACAGAATTACAAGCTGATTGTATGTTTTTCAAATTCCCCAATATCTATATACATTTTTTTTTTCCTTTTTTTTTTAAATTATTGAAGGGGATCATGCATTGTTGTGCATTGTTACTATACTAATGTTAATGGCAAAACACAAACATTACCATACATATTTTGAGTGTGACGGTATCCTCATAAATGGCTAAAGTCAACCATATCCATTTATTTTATAATAATGTACTTATCAGATTTGGATTCTACACACAATTTTACATTAAAAACAATCTTAATATATCAGTAATAAAATTATGTTAATTTTTTATTCCATGTCCACTTTAGTGCAGAATTGCCCTAAACTAGATAAAGCAGAAGTGACATATCATGTGTGTTTTTTTTGTGTTTTTTAGGGGAGAGGGTAATGAAAGCTTCTCTTCTGTCCATGCGTGTTAAAATATGTATAATTTAAGAATTATATTAATATTCTTTTTTTCTTAGTGTAACCTGACAGTATAAAAAATACATGGAAATTACTTTGGTTGAGACGAAGAACCGAGTTATATGGATGACTTAGCATTACAGGGATTGTCCTCCTCATGTGGACATGGCCAGACTCGGGTAAGTTTCAGCTTCCTATTAACTTCACAGTCTCAGATCATTATAATATAACTTCATTTATTAATTAATGCACAATACAAACACAAATATGTACAGTTTTAATTAACAAGGACAGTGCTTCTAGAGTTTTTTAAAAATTCACTTGCCATGGGATCAGTGATTTCAAAAATGTACTAGCCAGTATTAAAAATTCATTGGCCCTACTTTACTTTAATACAATTTTACAAAATAAAAATAATAATCAGAGATGTCACCTCAAGAAGGAGATAGAGCTTGAAAACACTTGCATTGGGTTGGGGTTAGCATATTCGTATTTACAAAATGGACCTAATTGCAACATTTGACCCAAATATTTCACTAGCCATCGGGCATGACAATAGCAGTTAAAACTAGCCCAATATTGAATATCACTAGCCCTGAAGGAATTTCACCCTGCTTTTCAATTGTACAGGTCTTCTAGATTATGATAACCTCACACTCATGGCTAGTGATATTCAATGTTGGGCTAGTAAATAACTACTATTGCCACATGGTATACACTTAGTGTCTGCGCTTAACTGGGTTTTTTTTAGTTGCCATCCGGGCAAGTGGTGACAGCACTTTCGCTTGCCTGATCCTATTTTCACTTGCCCGAATAATATTTTCTAAAAAAACCCAACAATAGTGCAACAGATTATAAGAGAAAAAAAATAAGAAAAAAATGTCTGTCGCCAGGCTGGCAACCTTACTGTGGGTTTTCAGTCGCCCATCGTCGTTTTCAGTCTCCAGGGGCGATTGGGCGACCGTTTAGTTCGAATCCTGCACTTGGAATATTTTTTGACTGGCCAATCAGGTCACTCACAGCAACACTTTGACTCGCCCATACAACTTTTGAATGGCTAGTGACCGAATGTCATTAAAAAAACCCCAACCTTACATAAATTACACTGTAAAAACATTTCATCATGTATTATTATACAAACAATAATAAAATCATGCACACCTGCACACATACTGTCAAACTAAAATCTGCACTCTACAATATTTTTATATTTATGTATTTTTACAATTTTAGCATCCATGTGATATATCTAGATTAGGTGTAGCTCATGTTTAAACTACTGAATAAACAGTTTACTGGGGTGTCGTTAAACAAAACATTTCCAAGTAATATATTCAGACTCCTGGAAAAATTTAAAAAGGCCCTGGAAAATGAACCAAAATGATGCTTAAAAGTCCTGGAAAATTAAAATGTTTTAAGTGTATAAACCCTGTTATTATGTCCTATATGGGTTTGGTTGAGCAGATACCAATAGGAAACCAGTTGAAAACAATAAATAAAAAATAACTTTCTGATCTCTTACAAACAATAGTTATTTGCATCTTGATACATAATGCAACATGCAGAAATTTTTGGTTGCCAGGGATCATTCATTAAGTTTGGACTTGCCCAATTTTGACTCGCCACGGGTAATCGGGCGACTGTAAAGTGCACACCCTATTGCCATCCCCGATGGCTAGTAAAAAAAAGGTAAAATGCTGCATTTAAGTTTATTGTATAAATATATATCAGTATCCCACTACCCCCCCCCCCCACCCCGATCTAAGGTTTTTTAAGATCTATACATGTACCCCTCTTTAGGTGACACATGTAATTATTACTATTAGTAAAATTATATTTACTTAAAGTAGGGCTAGTGAATTTTTAATTTCAGCTAGTAATTTTTTTAAATCGATGATCCCATGGCTAATGGATTGTTATAAAAATTCTAGAAGCCCTGGAGAAAATTAAAATGTTTGTGTCTGTTCTAAATAAAGACAACCAGCTCTATTTATTAAATGTGTGTATCATGTGCAAATTTTACTTCACTCCTTTAATAAAATTTTGTTTGCTCAAGAAAAATATATCATAAAGAAAATTATGTTTCATCATTCAAAATGGGCCACTTTGACAGAAAATACCTTATTTTTATTTGTTGTAGGCTGTTGAGTATTTTGAACAGCTTAAAACATCCCCAGATGGCTGGAGGTTATGTGCTCAAGCTTTTACAAGTGGAGTGTACCATGGGTAAATATATATATATATATATGTTTAAGTGTGGTAGTAATTGTTTTCCTTTAGTTTATATCCTTCAACTATGAAATTTGTTTTGAAGTTTAGTGTATGGTGTTTGTAATTTAAATTAAGTTACTATTTTTGATAAATCCTTGTAAAATAGATGTAAAGTAGTTCTTAAATAATTTATTTAATATACATGCACTATTCAGATGTTTTATGTTATACCTTTTGGTATTATTTAATTAGCTTAATAAGAGACTGAAATCTTCAGAGAATAGTTTTAACTTTCAGACATCACTTTAACTAACCAAAAGAAAGATAGGTACATACAAACTATTGTACATCTCTTTTTAATCATACCAGTTCAAATTCTCTAGTGTTAGGATATTTTGTAATATGACTGCAAGGCTAGAAATTCATTTTTTTGATTGGGAGGCAATCTTTGCTTTTCAAATTTTAATGGGAAGCAAATGTTTGAATTTGAGAAGCAGTTCTAGAGCACAGGTATTACTGTTATTTTACACTTATTTTATTAAATCTATACAAAATAAAAGAGTCCAAACAAATTATGTACCTGGTTTATATGTTTATTACCCTGAGACATCAATTTACAGCTTTTGCATGAAATAATCATCACAGAACCTTTTTCGTCGCATTCAAATTCTAACCAGTTTGCATGTGTACTTGCCCATTTCTCGACAGTAGCTTTTTTGGCCACCGCGGCCATGATTGTAATAAGTTCTAAAGTAGCTTTGTCGACAGTAGTCTCTAAAATTATAGTCGTTTTGTCAAAGTCGCGACACTCGGAACTTCTCGGCTGATTCCATCGATAAATAATAAGTTCAACCAGTAATTGTTTCCTAACATTGGCTAGACTAGTTTTTACGCTACATGTTAAACTGAATGACCAGTCCGAGAACCAGTCCAAATAGCTCAGGACGTTTGCTTTACTCGCTGTCGCTGAACTCTGATTTGAAAACCCGTAATCGGCCGATGTGATCCGAATGAGTTTCGAGAATGTTGTTGGTAGATAATTCTGCCATTATTGGTGTGCGCACCAATGTAACATGGCCGCGTCTACGATGTCGATACAAATATAGCAATGTTTTAAATATTTTAAGTTCTCCATTTGAAATGCGGAAAACGCGCGACAAAGGCGAATTCTGGGATATACCGGAAACAAATTTTAGAAACCAGATGGAAAGCAAAACCTGCTTGTGAATCGTTTTTTTGGAAAGCATTTTGTGTGCTTTGAGCGGCAATTGCCGCCTGCCGCCTGCCAAATTCGAGCCTTGTTACTGACATGTGACATTTCACTGAAATGTGTCACTGATATTTTTAAGATACATACATTTTGTGGCAGATATTTGTAACCACATACATGTTCTTTGATATAGATAGGATATAGATAATTACATATATGTACAGTAATAAGTTTGAAATCTTGTTTAAAATTTAAAAATAATTTCATTGATTATTTAAAAAAAAAAGTAAAGTTTGTTTTATTTAATGATGCCACCAGAGCACTCACATTTAAAAAAAAAAAAATTGTCGTCATTCTGACAATGTTTTTTTTTAGAGGATATTCACTGTCACCACATAGGCTACTCTTTTACGATAGGCAGCAAAGGATCTTTTATTTGCACTTCCCAAAGGCAGGATAGCACAAACCATGGCCTTTGTTGAACCGATTATGGATCACTGGTCGGTGCAAGTGGTTTACACCTACCCATTGAGCCTTGCGGAGCACTCACTCAGGGTTTGGAGTCAGTATCTGGATTAAAAATCCCATGCCTTGACTGGGATCATAACCCAGTACCTACCAGCCTGTAGACCGATGGCTGAACCACTGCACCACCGAGGCCGGTCATGGATTATTAAATCTTTTTTTTGAAAGTACATGTATTGTTAAGAATTTTGTTTTAATTTTTAGAGACGACCACATTGAGTTCTTCTTTCTTCAAGTGGTGGAACACTACCTTAAGACAAGGTTTGTATTAAATTATCATACAATGGCTGCAGATTTTTAAGCCATCTTAGCACTACGATATTGTAAAACCTTTGTAAGCTGTGCTGTCACTGAATGAAGTGTATTCAGTAGACCTATATGAATGCCTCTCCACAAACTTAAAACACCATTCTGTTTCTGTTATATTATACTAAATTTTATTATTATTTTCATTTTATAGGAATGGCTTTTGAAATGTGACAAAAAAATAAATATATTTTAATAAAATAAGTAAATCTGAAGCATATTTATGAGTCTTGTTACAACAGATTTTTTAGTAAGTTGACAAACTAATGCAATTTACGTGTTTTTAAATTTCTCCCTCTATAGTGTTTTCCAGCATTCATGAAAAATAGAAGTGTTTTGGAAATAACAGAACCCCCACTATTTTTGTGTGCAATTTGAAAAACAAACCGATCATAAATAAATAGATTGTAGTAAAACAAACAATGTTTACTGCTGGTAAGGATCGTAGTATAATCATACAAAGAATCTCAGTTGATTATACTCTGGACACATCATGTTTTAAGTGTCAACACACAGCTCACCGCACCAAAACAAAATGAAAGATACAAAATTTTAAAACCCCTCAATTAACGGTATTTACGAGACTAAATTAATTGAAATTGAAAGCATTTCATAAATATCAGTTAGGTGAGATGTACATGTACCTTAGTGGTAGAGTGAGTGGTTTTTGACTTTATTGCCCGTAGTGACTCAGTTTTTAAATTGCATGCCCCACAATGGGTTTATTAAATGTTGTGGTCTATTAGAGCTAACTCTGTGTGAAAATAAATTTCGCCGATTTATCTATTAAACTTAAAAAATGGCAGAAAACCAGTTATTTTCTAATAAAATGTAAGAAAATAATTTTGCCAGTTATTTTTAAAATTCGCAATTGACGAATTTGGCAACTGCCAGAGCTAACCTAATGTATATGCTGAGCTGTGCCTATTCAGCAGAAATAACCTTTATGATCGTAGTCATTAGACTTAAATGATGTAATAACTATCTACCTGATACCAAATAGCCTATTTGAGAATGTACTGAGGTGTTGTATATTTGACTTAAAAATGACAAAATTGAAAATAAACACACATGAAATGTTCTTGTCTCTTCTTCCAACTATTTAATAAGAATGTGATTGTTGTGTAACTTATTAATAATGTTTTATCTTAATATTTTAGCTACCCACATTCGAGCAATGAGGACCATTCGAACATTAAGACCCTGGTGATGGCTTGTCTGCAGCTGGAGGTACTTGTTGAACAAATTTACAAGCCTAAAGCCTTTATTTTGTGAATTGTTTTAAGATTAACAATAAAAGATTTGTTTTTCTCAGTTTGTGGATTATTAGTCTCCGACTGGTCCAATCGGAGGACACTATTGGTTTTGTCTGTCCTTCTGTCCTGTCCATCCGTCCTGTCCATCCGTCTTTCTGCCTGGTTCTGTCTGTCTGTCCGTCTATCTGTCTATCGATCCAAATTATAATTTTCCAGACCTTTTTTTTCCCGCAGTGCCTCAAGATATTGAGCTAATATTCTGTGTATAGCCGTATAATCTGCAGTTACAGATCCTGATTAACTTTTATGGCGATTTTCTAAGTTGTGAGTTATGCCCCTTGAACATAGGAGATAACAAAAATATTTTGGGCCTGGTAGGGGATATAATTATATTGTTTTAGTAGTACTCTCAAAATGCTTGTTTTGTTTAGTCGTCATTAATTACATTGCTGGTTTTTGTATTGTCATTTTGTTGTTAAAACAAAAACCTATAATACAATTTAATTTTGTAGAAGGTTTTTCAATTTGTTATTTACCACCATTGCAAAATAAGATTTACTTTTAAAGTTCATAAATGTTTTATCAATCTGTTAATTTTCTGCTGTTACCAAACAAAATCAACAAGGAATATACTAACAAAATATTTTCTTCAAATGATTTTCAGGGCAATGAGGTCAGCAGTAACAAAAGCTTTATTCGGAATAAGATTGCGCAGATTGTCTCCCTTGCATTTATTGTCGACTACCCATACAGATGGTCTTCATTCTTCTCGGACGTCCTGTCAACCTTGAACCTCGGCCCACTTGCTGTTGACATGTATCTGCGAATTCTCCTGGCAATTGACGAAGAAGTGGTGGATCGGGAAATTGTTCACTCTCCAGAAGTAGGTTTCTATTACAAACGGGGCGGGATGTAGCCTAGAGGGAAAGGCCATGGTATGTGCTGTCCTGTTTGGGATGGTGCATATAAACTATCCCTAATGGAAAATATGGCAGGTTTCCTTTCTAAGACTATATTTCAAAATTACCAAATGTTTGACATCCAATAGCTGATGATTAATAAATCAATGTGCTCTAGTGGTGTCATTAAACAAAACAAACCTTTGAATACAGATCAGCAAAGTAAAAAAAACAAAACCTACCAATGTGACACTAGTATATATTTTAAAATCTTTTTTAACTTTTGTTATGAAAATCTGATTATTAGGCATTGACTAACTGGACGCTATTTTACCGTACCATGATTCTATTTTACTGTCCCAGCCCAACAATGTATTTCTATGTGTAGCATATTAAGTCAGTGTGTATGATTTTGCTAGTGTTTGTACTTTGTAGGAAAGCCGACGCAACACCCTTATTAAGGATGCAATGAGAGATAACTGTGTGTCACAGCTGGCGGACTCTTGGCATCAGATCATGGTAAGTTAACCTCTTGTGATATCTATGTCCTTTACCCTCAAAGTCATCCAATTCAGAGCTCTTGTTTTACATTCCACAAAGTATAGGGATGTTTTTTTTTATTATGGGTCATATTATGTTATGTATATCCATCCATATGTCTGTTAATGTTTTCTTGTCTGGACCATAACTTGCATACAGATGCATACAGGACCATCAAACCTCACATGTAGGAACATGGGATTGCTGTGTGTTGCGTACTATTACGTTTCATGGTCTACTGCACATAACAGCAAATCCTTGTCCTGACCATGTTTTACATACTTGGCCATCAAACCTCACATGTAGGAACAACCTGGAATGGCGGTATGTCACATACTGTTACTAGGTCACTGTGACATGCATACAGATGCATACAGGACCATCAAACCTCATGTAGGAACAACTTGGAATGGTGGTGTGTCACATATAATTACTAGGGCTCGTGCTCATAAAACGTTTAGAGTCCAGACTCAATCTCAAATGACGTCACACGCATACAGTTTGTATGGCGTTGCCATGACGTTACTGTCTCAGACTCTATTAGAGTCTCGAGTCTAGACTTTAAAAGTTTTATAAGCACGGGGCTAGGTCTCAGTGATACAAATAAATCCGATAATTTGGCCTATATACTGAACATACTATTATTTTCCATCAAACTCTTGACAGGTACTCTTGTTTTGATTAACAATGGGAATTGTCATCTTGATAAATGCACTGTAACCTATAGGTTACCAGACCTGTATTTTATGGTAATCACAAACTGCTTATTTTAATGCCTCTCTGTCCCCCAGAATATGAGTTAACACACAAATACATATTTTTACTGGTGGCTTGAACGAATTAATAGTAGAACTTTAATATCTTAACGATTATTACTAATAATGTCTGATAAAAATCCAGAAAATTCTTACATTCAATTATTTTCTGTTGCTGTTGTTTTAGACTCGCTATGAAATATCAAAGCCAGAGATCACATGTCTGTGTTTGGATGTTGTGGGGACATTTGTATCATGGATTGACATAAGTCTTATCGCCAACGACAAGTTTGTGTCACTTCTTCTGCGGTTCCTGTCGATGACACTGCTCCGAGAAAGTGCTTGCGATTGCATTCATGAGATTGTCAGCAAAGGCATGGATCCAGTGGCCAAGACAACCCTGGTGGAATCCTTCATGTCCGTTCTCGAAAATTCTGGAATTCTTAAACCACCAGAGGTAGGATACACAATCCATTTTACCTTATTTATTTATATAAATTTACAAGTGTCAGTCCAGGTCATGTGTCATATATAAAGCCCTATTTTAAGTATTATCTAGAGGATAAATGATATAATTTCTTCAACATCAAAGTCAAAATTAAATGAGAGGATAACCTTAGTACTGTATTTTCTAATTTGCTGATGTAGATTGCTTATTTTACTAGTAAAATAAAATATATAATATCGGTAACATTTCTGTTTCATCTCTTAAACATAATATTTCTTTGTTTTTGTGCCGTGTAATTTGAAAGCTTTTTTAATTACGTGGTTGAAAGTGTTTCAGAAGAATTTAAATTGTGTTGGTGACTGTTTCATTTGATATGCAATGAATTGTTGTTTCATCCTTTTGTTATTTTTAACTTCATGATAATTTGTTGAATTGCATGGATGAGACCAAAGAAATATATTGAAATTATCTATGAATTATTTGTTTGTAGGATGAAGAAGGAGATTTTCTTGCTAAGCTGTCCAAACTTATGAATGGAATCAGTCTTGCGCTGTTATCGGCATGGCAGAAGTAAGTTTAATAGGAGTTGTCACTATATTTGTGTCTTGAAAATATCTTGCATGTATAGTAATATTACAAACATCCCCATTTTTGTCAGTATTATCTTGAGATTCTCTGTAGCAGTAAAGATCGGTTTATCCATCCATCCAGCCAACTGACCATCCCATCCATCCTTTACATTGCATCCCATCCCATCCCAGTCCAACCATCCATTCCCTCCGTCCATCCCATCCATCCATCCCCACAGTCCATCTCATCCTGTCTGTCCATTCCATCCTGTCTTGTCCGTCCATCCCATCCATCTCATCCGTCCATCCCATCCTTTCTGTTATGTCTGTCCATCCCATCCTGTTTATCGGTCCCTTCCATCCATCTCATCCGTCCATCCCATCTCATCTGTCCATCCATCCTATCCTGTCTGCCCATCTATCCCATACATACGTCCCATCTCATCTGTCCATCCATGCCATCTCATTCAGTCCATACAATCCAATCCCATCCCATCCATCTGTTTATCTATCCATCCATCCATCTGTTTATCTATCTCATCCATCCATCCATTTTTAATTTTTTTTAAATGTTGTAGATGTGAGTGGGTCGGTTGTTTGTGTTATTTAATTTTTCGTAGAATTTCTTTTCTTTAAAATACCATTTGCTGCTATTCAGCAACAGCTGGATTCCTATGTTAATATTCGAAACAGAAGGGTCTTAATTACTGTTATATGTCTGTTATGTACCAGTGTGCTGGACTCATTTCATTATACAAACATTCCTTTCTTCTAAACTTTGATACCATGGTGGCAGTTTGACCGATACTTTCAGACTGGTGAGAATCGGAGATGAACAGAATGCTAACATCACTCTTAATGCTCTGGAGGCTAAAATTCCATACATCCTGCGTTTCCTTGGTGACGAAGATGACGATGTTTCTGGTGCCGTGGCGATATTTGCTCAGGAGTACATTAACAGTCTCAAACAAGTGTCAAGTCTCAGTCAGAAACAACGAGAAATTATTGAGGTAACATTATGCTGGTGTTTCAGTTTAATGGGAAATTTATGAGGTAAAGTTAAGTTTGTATTTCCATCAAACAATGAGAAATTATTGAAGTAACACTATGTTGATATTTTAGTTTAATGGGAAATTTATGAGTTATAGTTAAGTTTGTATTTCCATTGAACATTATGTTGGTATTTCCATAAAACCAGAAATTACCGAGGTAGGCTAGTGACAGTTGAAAATTATTTCACACTGGACATAAACATGATATGGGGCAGGACGTAGCCAAGTGGTAAAGTGCATGCTTGATGTGCGGTCAGTGTGGGATTGATTCCCATCAGTGGGCCCATTCCAGCTAGTGCATCACGACTGTGTTCTATCTGGTCTGTGGGATGGTGCATATAAAAATTCCCTTGCTGCAAATGGAAAAATGTAACAGGTTTTCTCTCTAAGAATATGTGTCAAAATTACCAAATGTTTGACATTCAATAGCCGATGATTAATAAATCAATTAATAAATAGTGGTGTTTTTAAACAAAACACACCTTTTTTTTTTAAACATGATTTAAAATGGTACTTGTTTAATATCCTCTAATTACTGAACAAAAAAGGGTTTAATTTGTTTAACAACACCACTAGAGTACATTGATAAGTTAATTGTTGGATGTCAAACATTTAATTAATATGATTCACACAGTTTACAGATGATGTTTTTTTTTCATACCCTGATGAAAATAAAAGAAATAACAGACAGTCATTAAATGTTGATGACCACAAGCTGCATTGTTTTTGCTTTCTTTTTTACAGGGATTGCTGATAACGGTTGTTAAGAAAATGAAGTACGATGAATCCTACAACTTTGAGCAAGAGGTACAGATAGTAATGATTACAACTAAAACATCTGTTATGGTTATTTTAATTTATATATTGTAAACTGGATTAATAGTGTGCCATGCATTTTTTGCAAATATGCACTGTAATGCATATTTGTGATGTGTACATTTTATGAACAATCATTGGTATGGACTTTGTATCTGCAATGAAAATAATGTGATGAGGTTGTGTAAATGCTATTCTGTCTGTGGTAAATTTAAATATGCTAATATCAAAATAAAATTAATAGGTTTCTTTTTCACAACCCTTTCTTTTACATATGACTATATTTCATATTCTACTTAAAAATTAAGCTTTTTCTGTTTCCTTAGGGTGAAGATGAAGCCATGTTCCAGGACTATCGCAAACAGATGAAGACAATTTTCAACAACTTAGCACAATTGGTCAGTTTATTAGTACAAACCAAGGCTTATTTACTCAACTATTACTTAATTATTTTTTAAAGTTCAGTACCCTTTTTTCATTGTCTTCAAAGACTGGTGAATATAATTTCACAATTGAACCCACTAATCACTAGAAACAATTTTAGGTAGTTTTAAATTAATATGAAATTACATTTTGATACCGGTTTCTGTGAGGAATTTGGCTGCCTGGTTTTTAGATAAAATTTTCAAATACAGCATGTTCACCTCATTGGATTTTGCAATAATAAAAATTAATATAATAGTAAATTAAATTTATTGGATGTAAATTTTTCCTGGGCCTGTAGTTCAAGGTATAGAAGAGAAAAGAAATGTGGTCATTATTCAGATCTGTCACTGCCCTTTCAATAATGTAATCTTTGGATAATGAATCTTGCATATTTTAATTAATTGCAGGATTCACAACTAATTATTCTGACAGTCCACAACTTTGCAACACAGATATTACCTCAGTGGGAAGCGGCCAGTATTCAAGATGTCGAAATGGCTGTTACACTTTTGTACATGTTAGGAGAAGCGGTTCCGGTAAGTGGTATAGTCAGACACATCAGTTTAAAGAAATAGCCTTCATTTGTGTATTGAAAAAATACCTTAGTGACACATTAAACTTAATTGTTTTGGGGTTGGTTTTCTTTAGTATACTTTTAACATTTAATCCATGTATCGTGGTTTGAACCTTTTTTTTTTTACAATTTACTAGGGATCTTAAAAGAACTTAATATGTAAGATATTATGGAATAAAATATCTAGTTTTGAGGTTGGGTGAGGTTGAAGTTCCTTTATTAACTCTTCAGCACATATTTTATTTATTGTTAAATTGTAAATTGTATTTGATATTTCATTGTAGGCCTCTCATGGTCAACATTTTAGTGGCAATCTAGCCAAGACGTCAGCTCTGCAAGAGATGATGAGACTGGTAAGTACATATAGATAAAAGTGAGGTCAAATCAGATCCTGCATGACCAACAATGGTGAAAGTCGCTGAACAAGAGGATAGGCCTTTGTAACGGGGAATGGTGAATTAAAAACAGACAAAAAACACACACAAAACTGTAGTGAATGTTTTTGAGATAAATATTTTTTATAGAAATTCTTCTCTTTTTTTGTAATTTAGTTTATTTGTTTTCTGTTGAGATACAAGTATTACTTTTCGATGACTTCAAAATTTACATTTAGATCAACTTGAACTTTTTATTTTTAGCACCATTTTTCACTTAGTAAAACATGGTTTATATTTGCTTCTGTGAAGTTTTAATTTTGTTATCTTTTATTAATTTTTGTTTTGTTTTTGTTATATATAGAACTAAATTTTACATTATAAATTCTTTTATAAAATTAATTTAATATTTAACTAATTTTATTATTTTAACTTATATTGAGATCAATATCTATTGTGTATCTTAGACACGAAATCAGTTTATGGTGGATGAGAATGTTATTCAGTGGGATTCTTGTTCAAAGAGATGACAATGTACTATGTAGTTATTAATTTTTTTACAATTTTTATTTATTTATTTGTACAAAAACCAAACTCAAGTCTTAACATTAATAACCTTTTGAGATACTTATTTTATGTTGATCTCTTTCAGCTGATTACCAGTCGTGTGAGTTCGAATGGTCACATGATCATACAGCTTCAGTTCTTTGAAACGGTCGTCCGATATGACAAGTTCTTCAGCTGTGAACCAGAGCACATTCCACATGTTGTTGTGAGTACACACTACAGTAGTTGGATATTTAAACATTTGCCATTGTTAAAGTTAATGATGTTGATCATCCGTTTTTGCCATTGTTTGACACCCAGAGCCGATATATGCTTGTGTTGGGGTGTCATTAAACATTAATTCTTTTCAACATTACTGTCTCAAACAAGTGCACTTCTCTCC
>JAECMU010048434.1:0-12301 GCA_016106625.1 Dracogyra subfuscus | reverse complement strand
CGCGCGCGTGAACGTACGCACACACACCTTTTTTCCTCACCACCTGTTCTACTTACCTGTCGCTCCATAGCACGACAGAATGGTTGCAGCACTCTCTATGTGAGTGGCCCCAATGTACAATCCTGGCTGCGCAAATATGTGTTGATTTCGTGTATTAAGGCCTGGATACGCATTGGCTACGGCTAGGTTGAGTCACACTATGAACGTTGCGTTGGCAATACGTGATTTATATGTTGTCACATAAAGTACCTTGATATGATATTTTGTATGTAAGAGGGACATTGAAGTAACACGTGTAGGTAGCTATGATGGCTACACATATCAGAACTATTTTGTATGCGGTATTGTATGTGTTAAGAAATGACTTTTATTACAATGCGACAATCAGTGGCGGATCCAGAAAATCCATTTAGGGGGCCCCAATGATAGTAGGGAGAATGCCAAGGGAACTTTGGGGAGGTTTGAAGGGAGATCGTAAAAAAGGGGGAGATTTAGGGGGGGAAAGTCAGGCTCCCCTAGATCAACCTCTGACAATGGTCACAACGTGGGTAAAAATCACAAGGACAATCGCATATAAAACTCTCATAGTGTGAGTAGGGTACTTTTAATAAGTTACACCTCGGCCACTGACTGGAGTCTCATTAATATGCAAGATAAATCATTAATATGCAAATATATTTACTTAGTCACAAGTCAGTTGTATAGGTCGTGTTGATTAGTTTATTGCTTAAAGCGGCATTCCTTGGAATATTTTTATTATTTAAGCATATAGAACAGAAAATCCCATTACGTTTGGTGCATATATGATGCCGCACACATTGGTTTCACTTCGCTGGCTTATCCTGGTCAAACACAAAGCTATTATTTTGAAAGTGGGACACTTTTGACGGTCTCCTACCGATCTCGGTTTTCATTGGCTTATCTCAAGTGTGAAATTCCCCAACAAGAGATCAAGTGATATTTCGTAATTTTTGAACAAATTTAACTGTCTTGATTAACTGTCTACAAAACATATTTATATCCATAGTGGTATGGCACAACGCCTTTCAATGGGTCGTGGGTAGGAGATTTGCCTTGAAATGTTGACAGTGACCAGCTGTTGGCATACGCGTTACATGTAAGGGAGTGTTACTAATTACGTAACGCTCTTGGGGTAGAGGAAGAGGTTCTGTGTTCGATTTATGTATCATTTTTCAAGACGATATCTTATTTTTATTCATTACTTATAGACCTAAAAAGGGGTTTTGTTTTGAAAATGCACGGTCAGCCTAGGATCGATCCCCATCGGCTGGTATATAAAAGACCATGGTATGTGATATCCTGTCTGTGGGATGGTACATATAAACGATTCCTTGCTAAAAAAAGGAAAGAAAAAAAAAGAGAAGAAGAATGTAGTCGGTTTTCAAGACGCGTGTGCAGGAATTTCAGCGGGGTTATGGTTATAGTACGTGTTGAGCGAAGTTTATATGGGGCCATGCTCGTTCATTGTCTACTGTAGTATATTTTATATTATATATATATATATACACACACACACATGATTAATGTATTACTAGTATACAAACTAAACTTTGAAAGTTCTTTTAACTTTATAAACTATTAATTCTGAACTAGAATGGTACGATTGTCGATAATACGTTGTCATGATCAAACCGGTTTTAACGAAAGACTTTAGTACCAAGTTTTTTTTACATGATGTTATAATATGGTGACCAGAGAATGTAACCTTAACGTGCTCATATACCACAGGTGTTTCGAACACGCCTATCTCGGATCCGGTCTCCGATATGATATCACTGGATATTTCATCTCTCTTTTGTTGCCACAAAGAGGACTGCCACTTTCAGACGAATAGAATGAGCAAGTATATAGTTTTAAGAAGAAAAATAAAATCAATACGGGAACATCAGTCTTCTTTGTGCAAACATGGTGGACACGACCAATACCCAATATTAACACACACACACACACACATACACACACACACACACACACACACACACACACACACACACCCCGATCACAACGTTTCAGGTACAAGGGTATATGGAATGACCTGTTTTCTGCGATATAAACTGTTAGTTTTGTGGTATGATTAACAGCAATTTATTACAATGTTGATTAGGATACGAGGCTACGTGAAGACCATTATAGCTTGTTTCATATTTTGGAATGTAAAATGTGTACCAGCTTTGTCTAACCTTTTCTTTAAACATATATGTAAAAATACATGTAACAAGTCCGTGTATACTTTTTTGGCAATACATTAGTTATTTTAATTTTATTTTATAAATTATATATTTACATGCCGTACCTAACTTAACACAACTGGGATGTAGTGACAAACAAAAATCAGCTTACACAAAGTCGGGGTGTTTCATACAAATATAAACAAAACAAGGACTAAATAGGAAATAAACGTAACATTTTAAAACAGTTGAACACGACTATAGCTCCAGTGATGTGAGCAAACATTAACTACGTACTTTTTCATCTTGCAAAGTCTCACTGATTATTAACGTTAAAACCGGCTGGTCGTGTTTGAATAGGCATAACCGTGACAATTAAAGGGATTATATTGCACGTGAATTTGATTTTCTTTTTCATTATCTTTTCACGTTCGTCTTGATAGGAATGGCTTACCAGGCGTAGTCTGTTTGAAAGGATTATCATATTGATCGTATGAAACAAACACAAAATAAAACGGTTTCGCTTAATTTTTTTAATTTCCGTTTAGTATTTGAGATCAAAAAATGATTTAGTTGCAGAAATTAATTTTGTTTGGGTTACATTTTGTATGGCACTGTCGGAAATTGTTTAAGAGTTTCGTTTGTTAAAAGTAGTTACGTGAGCGAGCTCCCGGGAAACGTTTAGGTACATGGATTTAGCTCTTGTTGGTCGAGTTGTCACCTGAAGTGTTTACGTCGCAGGATCGAACCACCTCGATGGATCTTTAATTATTTTTGTTATCGTTCTAACCAGTGTACCACAACCGGTCAAAAGCCGTGTTATTTGATTCCAGTCTGTGGGAAAGTGCTAATAAAACATCCTTTGATGCGTTAGGCACATTTTAATAGGTTTCCTCTGATGACTTCGTGTCAGAATTACTAAATATTTGACATGCAATAGACAGTGATTAATTAATCAATGTGCTTTGATGGTGTCGTTAAACAAAACATTGTTGGACACACGACTATTTAATGTTCATAAAGGGATGGCGTAGATAAACCATTTGATTATGATGGTCATCTAGCATCATACAAGATATAACTCAGATCATTCCAGACCTATGACGTCGTGCATATGTCTGCATATTAATGAGTTATCAGGTATATTATTGAGATTTCGACCAGTGTTTTATTTATTAAAAATACCCTATTAATGTCACAAACACCTATACGCATTATGACTGTCTCTGTCGTGCCATGTAAGTGGTAACATATTCGCGAAATGTTCATCTGCTTTACTTCGAACGCGTATACTGTCACTGGCGATCAGTCAGGCGAAGCAATAGAAAATCGCTTTAAGGGGTATCGAAAATATTCTCACGAAACAAAAGGTTTGGTTCAGTACATGCTCCGTGGGTATTTGTGAAACAACATGCCCGATAGTTATCGTGTAGGATAGCTTCGCTGAGCGAATGTGTATCCACATCCCCAGTATGACTTTGGAAATAACTCGTCTAATGCTAGACTCAGGCTACCAACTATCACGACAGAGTTGGCCAATTCATGGATCTGTAGACTCCCACGACTATCTAGTTGCTGGTCTGAGTGTTTCAATTCCTACGATCGATTAGGTGTTAATCTGAGCGCACCCGTCGTAAGTTGGGAGTTGGAAAAATGTCAACGTAGTTATTGAGTTGGCCAACTTCGTCGTGACAATTGGTAGCATTACTTCTAGGTCTGTTTGAAGAACGTACAACGAATTAATTCTACCATATTTATACAAACACATCTAAATCTTTTAAATATGCATTTGTATTAACTGAAATCAGTTTATTTCTATCACCTTTTTAATGTTCATGGCCTATCGTGTTTTGATTCGTCTGTCATATTTACTTGTGTTTTGGTTTATTACCATAACATATTTTTCAATGTTAATAAAACAGCATTAAGAAACAGTTATTTAATGTTTTTCTTAAACCTTTGTAATGAATCAAATTTCATTTAAAATGTTGTTCTTGATGTTTTTCATAAAGCGTTTTAGTTAATACTAACTAAAAAAAAAAAAAACAACAAACAAACAAATAAAAAACAACTAACAAGCAGGACGTTTTCTTAATGAATAATGAATAAAGAAGGTATTGTCCGCATCAACTTTATCATTATCATCACAGTCATCTTTTGTTTATTATACAGCATGCGTGCAAGTAAATGAGAAACCTGCAAGAGAGCATGCGTGTGCCATAGGTATACCAGTATATATTTCAAGTATCTTTACGTTTAAAAATTCGAGTAAGTGTAAAATAAGGGAACATATTGATCAGGATAACAGTAATACGACTTATTTCAACTTATGTTCGTGCTTATATCCCTTTAAGGTTCAAGCACGCTGTCCTGGCACACCTATCTGGGCTGTTTGTCCAGGACAGCGGGCTAGTTGTTAGTTGGTTAGTGGTTAGTGAGAGAGAGAAGAGGGTGTAGTGGCCTTACACCTACCCACTGAACCCCTGAGAACTCGCTCTGGATTAGAGGCGGTACTGGGCTGCGAAACCTGTACGTATCAGCCTGTAGTCCGATGGTTTAGCCACTGCGCTATCGAGTCTGTTGATAGTAATGTAGCAGTCGGTATTTTGTGCGTGAAGCTAGGTTCAACAAAGTTCACAACACCAGCTACGGGTTAGGTCTAATACTTATGTATTTGTAATTTTAAATATACTCTTGTAATTTATATCCTTTCTTTCATAAACTCATTAATGATAAAGCTAAGTATATCTCTTTATTACGTCAAATAATAATTATAATTACAATCATTTAAATAACCGTATTTACTACAAATTATCTCCCCTTTGCTATACTCTATGATTATAATTGGTGGTCACGAATTGATTATTATTATTATTATTATATACATGTATGTTAACATGACTAATGATCGTGATGACAGTATTTAGGATAAAGAGTATGACGATTCATAATCATCAGAATGATAATTAATGCATAATGATGGTTTTCTATGATTTGCAATGTATTTCATTAATATATGTCTGAATGTTTGTTTTACCTCGACAGGGATATGTTTGTATTGTTTTTACCATATTGTTAGCGTTTGTGTTCTTAATCCTTGCATGGTGTGTCTTGTGTGTTATTTGTACATAAATAAAAGATGATACCCTAACCCGTAGCTGGTGTTGTGAACTTTGTTGAACCTAGCTTCACGCACAAAATACCGACTGTTACAGTAACATGGACAATACTTTTGATGTAAAGAAGCATAATTTATGGTAGTAATCATACACTTCATTACGCTTTGCTGTGTCTCAATACGTATGTATCCATTGATCCTGCTGTGCCATCGATGGATCCGTACACGTATATATATATATTTAATATTCATGAACTACAAGTGTTTTTCTTGTTTGGACCAGCATTAAAACATGTTTAAAAATAAAAAGGACCTGTGCAAAATCGATTTACAGGTGCTCTTAATCATTTTTCTTTTTATTGTATTGTTGGTCTTTATATGTCGCTTTGTGTTTGTTTGTGTTTGGTTTTTTGGTGGAGTAGGTGGGTTTTTTGTGGAGGTTTTGTCTGGGGAGTTTGAGGGGTAGGGGGAGAGAGATTTAAGTATACACATGGATTTAATATATTCTTAAAATTACGCAATAATAAAATGCACTGAACTACACAGAAACAACTGTGTACAGTTTACATAGGGGATAACCGTGTTGTATTTGACCCTTTGCGGACGCCCCTGCGCATGCCGTAACCACAGCGTGATGCAACATTCCCTTTGAGAATGGCCTATACAGCAGAGAATTGAAATTTTGAGTACATGTAAAAGTCAGTATCTATCTGTGATATTTGTATTTTTGTACACTTCTTTACACTGTTTTTATTTAAATCTTAAATCTTTATATTGATGTTGATCATCACCTTATTTGTTTGCATTACCAGACATCGAAATAAGTCGAGAACGCTCGTTCAGGTTACCACCTATCAACAAAATTCTTCAATGAACGGCTAATTTCCTTTCCGAAACTTTCGGCGAAAAACATCGCGGCGATTGATTCCGGACTTCCTTTTTTTTCTTTTTCTCGTATGTAATTCCACGAAAGTTACCAGTTTAATTAAAATGGAATCCATTCACGTGGAAACGTTTATAAAATGGGATTTTTCCAATGACTTTTGGTTCGAAGTAGATGAAAACTAAAAAAATATGAAAACTACAATGCAAAATTTGTACTGAAAACATAACGTAAATAAAAGATGAAGCCCAGTTAAGACGCATAACTGGTAAGTCGCTTGACGGATTACTTGCCTATATCTATGGCGTCACAGGCTACATACACAAATCAAATGTGCAAAGGCATGTGGAAACAGGTAGCCTTCACGACTGGGCAAAAAAGAAATTTTCACAAAATAGTTCAGACTCAACAAATTCAGCTTCTGATAGTGTGAAAGTAAATCTTAACGTTACATGTTCTAATTCCATTGGAAAATTATTTGAAAACCCCCCAGTTAAGAACAATATAAGAATCATTGCAATACAGCACTGTGGTTGGTTATGCAGGATAGACCTATTTCTGACTACCAGTCCCTGATTGCCTTACAGAAGACGAATGGGGTGCAGTTTATATGTGGGAAGGACAATGACCACTCATGTTGGGACTTTGTTCACTATATTGCCCAAGCAATGAGAGATGTTATCAAACAGATGATACAATGTGCCAACTTTATGTCAGTTGAACAAGATGGCACAGAAGCTCGTAAAACTAGAGACGAAAAAGAATTAATTTATGTGAAGAATGCAGTGAGGGCCAGCCTTTTGAACTATTACTTAAATATCACAAAATAAGCAATTTCGGTGGAGTAACTGCAGACAGTATCAAACATGCTATAGATGATGCTTTCCATGATTATGACATTACTGGTGAAAAGTACACAAAATGTCTTATTTGTGTTAGTGCAAATGGAGCAAGTGTTAATGTTGGTAAACTGAATGGTGCTCTAACTGTAATGAAAACTGAAGGCAGGGAATGGTTGCTAATAATTCATTGCTCTGCCTTAAAATTGAACAGGCTGTCAAAGATGCATTTGCTGACATTGGTGACTTTGCAAAAGTGGATGACATGATGTTGAATCTATTTACGTTTTTCAAGAATAGTGGCAAGTGTTGGAGAATATTGCTACTTATTGTAGAGCGGTTAGGGGTTTTAGTCCAACGCATACCGAAAGCTTCTGGTACACGATTTCAAATTCTTAAATACAGGGCCATCAAATCTATGATCATAAACGTTCTGCCTCTATGTTTATTTGCGGAAATATGATACAGGCTTCAAACAAAGTTTGCAAATCAGACCAAAATGCTAGACTAAAGGGGTACCTCAACACATGGCTGAGTTATGGGTATCTGGCATCTATGCATCTCTACAGACTCACTCTGAAACAAACTGCCCATTTGTCATATGCTGCTCAGAATGCAACTCCAGTAGTCACAGATGTTATTGACACAATAAAATCAACTGTAGATGAACTCAATACACTTGCTGCTGATGATAGTGATCTGTTATTTTCAGTAACTCTCAGCGAAGATGGCCACGAGGCAGCCATTACAGCAGAGACTACCAACCTTACAGCAAGTGTAAGATTCAAACAAGACAATCAGTTGTTACTACAATAAAAGAAAAGTTTGTTCTGAACCATGTTCACCAGGGACGAGAGACTGTGAAACGTATACGAAAAAACCTGATCCCAGCAATTTCATCACAGCTGATTAAACAAATGTTTTCTTTCAACGACCCTATCTTCAAGGCAATGCAAATAGCTGATCACACTCAGTGGGATATATCTGATCCAAAATATGGCTTAGAACAAATTAAACTGTTATCCAAACATTTTGCTGAAAGCCTAGCTTTCCACAACCTTTCCTTAGATATGGCTGTTGCTGAATGGAGGGGTTTAAAGAAACTTGTGGCAAACAAATTCATTCACTTCCAAAGTAAACGAGGCATGTGTTGTCAAATATTCAGACATCATCACTCTGAATATCCACACATTCTTCTTATCATTGAAATCATCTTGGCAGTTGCACTTTCTAGTGCAAGTGTTGAGAGGGGCATAAGTGCTCTCAATCGGCAGTTAACAAATACCAGGTTGAACATGTCCAATTCTACACTGGATGAGTTAACCTGCCTGCACTTATAAGCTGTGACACTTCATATGAACAAAATCTTACAGACAAAGCTGTTTCCCTGTATGCAGATGATAAAAAACGAAGAAAAAGACCAGCATCTTGTACAATAGACAATCTGATTGCAGACTCATTGTCAGACTCACAAGACACATACTTACCTGTGCCCTCTTCAGATGTGATAAAAAATAACCTGCAATGAACTAATGTGTGTAGAGGACTTCCTTGCTACTATAACATCAAATTCAGAGGACTTGGATGATGCTCGAAGTGAAACAGTTGATATTTCAGACACTGATGACAGTGACAACTCACAGTACTAACTGAAGCAAGTTTATCATTCAGATTCTCATATCAGTATTGTTAAGTAAAACAATAAAAACAACACAAATTGTAATGATTTGTTTTATTGTATTATTTATTAAATGCAGTACACTTACCTATACACAAAGTATTAATACAATGAGAACAGTGATATGGATAAATAACACATATATTATACTGTTCACCATGCATGTATGTAAGGGATTTCACAACAATAATAATGGTAATCATACACTTGATAAATTGTGGTAACCTATAGGTTACCAGGTCCTGTTTTGTGGTAACCTTTAAATGGGTTACCAGACACGATCCTTATTTCGATGCCTGATTACCATGGTTTGACACCCAATAGTCGATGTATTTTTCGTGCTGGGGTGTCATCAAACATTAATTAATTCATTCATTCATTAATAGAATTCATTCATTCATTCATTCGTTGCGGACGTTTACTCTTTCACATTCATCTAAGTTTCACCGGCGATGCGAATGTTAAAAAACTAGAATCTAATGGTATCAAAGACAATATGTTCAACTTCATCAATAACTTTATACATAATAGATCAATTTCAGTCAGAGTTAATGGTCACTTCTCAGATAAAACTGTAATCTTAAATGGTATTCCACAAGGTTCAGTCATTTCACCAGCCTTATTTAACATTTTTATTAACGATATAACTAAGGCACTTAGTGCAAAAAATTGAAATAAAACAGTTAATAAACTAAATATGGCACTCTTTGCTGATGACTGCGCCATCTGGCGCACAGGCAGGTGTACCTCTGCCTTATTCAACCAAATGCAACAAGAAATGGATAAGTTAAATAAATGGGCCCTGGACTGGGGTATTAAACTCTCAGAAACAAAAACTGTCTGTATGCTTTTTAACAAAGTTAATAATAAATTAGACAATCGCCAAATAACGTCAAACAATAAAGTAATCCCAAGAGTTAATTTTTTTTTAATTCCTAGGTGTTACCTTCGACTCTAAAATTACTTTTAGCGATCATATCAACGAGGTAATTAGAAGTTAAAAAAATACACTAAACCTGTTAAGGGCAATCTCCGGTACTAGTTGGGGCGCGCAAACTGAGGCAATGCTTATGGTCTACAAAGCCTGCATACTATCCAGGATAGACTATGGAGCCCAAGCATACAGTTGCGCCTCCCCTACTTTACTTAAAAAACTAGACGTTATACAAAATCAAGCACTTAGAATTATAGCCAAAGTTCCATCCAACACAAGCGGTCAGAGCTTAGAAGTAGAATTTAATATCATGCCGCTTGAATACAGACGGAAACTCCAACATCTTAACTATCATCTTAAAATTCACTCACTTAAGTTAGATCACCCAGTTCAAGAACTCACTCCAATAGTAGCCAAACCAGGACTAGCACCTAAAACCAATCAAAAACTAAATGACTCATTCGCCACTAAGGCCGGCAAAATAGAAATAGAAGTAGGAATAGATAATACACCAGTGGCATTGTACCACATTAGTCAACCAGTAGATTGCCATACGCCATACCTAATAAAAAAAAACCTACCGATGCTACTCCGTTTTCACCATTTAAAAAAAATCCTGTTCGAAGCCGCTAATGAAAACTACCCAGAGCACGTTCATATCTATACGGACGGCTAAAAAAACCCTGATAACGGTACGGTTGGTTTCGCAATAGCAGAACAAAAGATATCTAGACACGCTAAACTAGTTAAATAATCTAGGCTGTCAGATAACCTATCAATTTACACAGCAGAACTGACAACCATCTATGAAGCTATCAACTGGATCATAATCCAACAATACCCCAAAAGTGTTATATTCTCAGACAGTCTTAGCTCTATACAATCACTTCAAAACAATAAATCTACAAGACCAGACATCCTAGCAGCTATCTATAACAAACTTAGAGTACTGAAACAACTTAACCTAGACGTAACATTCGAATGGGTCCTAGCCCACGTAGGTATAACTGGCAATGAAATAGCGGATAAATGGAGCCAAAACAGCACTTTCAATCACTAGTGACATCACGCAGATACCTCTAGGAATTTCAGAACTTATGTCAAATGCAACAAAACACTACACTAATCTATGGCAGACTAGCTGGGATCAGACTGCCAACCACTGGTACTACAATATCAAACCAACTGTTAATTCAATCAGACCTAAACACTCTAACACCTACATAGATAAAATAATAACCAAAATACGTCTAAGTAGATCTAATCAACTCAACAGCTGTTCATTTACTAGCAATACCTCTGACTGCCCGTGTGGTACTCGGGAAGATATGAAACATTATCTCCTGGATTGCACACTACACACCAGTCAGAGGAAAACAATGATAGATTCAATATTCGAAGCCAACCATAATTTAATAATCACGCCTAACGTGATTCTCAACCCAAATAAACTACATGAACATAAAGCCTTTAAGGCAGTCTACCAATTCGTTCAGTCCACCAAACCAAAATTATAGAGTGATATGACTAATCCGCCTTACCAGGGATGGGTTCATTTATGGACCAATCGCAGGTAGAATGGAGAATCATAACACACACACGGGTTCCTTAAAACTACTATTGTGTATCACACTCAAACCCAACAATCGTTCAAAGCCACTCACTTGTATGCCGCTAAGCAGGAACTGCTACCAAATTTGAAATCGACCTCGATGCATTCCAACCTAGGGGTCAACGGTGGGTTGGTGGAGAATTATTGGCCTGCTTAGTGCTTTAACCTTTTAAAAAATAACTTAGTGCATAAATAACGGCATTATTTCAAAACCGTTCACTAGTACGCCCCCAAGAAAGAACTGCTAATAATTTTGAACTCGACCTCAAAGCATTCTGACTTAAGGGCCAAAAGTGAATAGGTAGCGAACAATATGCCATCAAATAGTGCTAATCTACCTTTTTTTATATTATATCAAGGTTTATTCAAAACCGCCCACTTGTACGCCCCCTGAAAAGTGCTACTACCAATAATGAACTCGACCTCGATGCACTCCAACGAGGGTGGCCAAGGGTGGATAGGTAGCGAATAAAACCCCAACCACTGCTAGTTTTATTTCATGTATAAATTGTATACCATGCTTTTTACCATTTAGACTCTGTTAGGATCGTGATTGACACCCATTAATACCATTAATAAAAGTTCAGCCCTGAACAAAACCAGATAGGTACCCTTATCAAAATTATCTACCAAATAGAGAAAAGAGAGAGGGGGAGGGGACATGAATAATCAGGGTTAGGGTTAGACTAATAACCAATCAGAGTTAAGATGGGATTATTACTTATGATAGGAATAACGTTAGTTGCGCCACCTCATTGGTCAAATTTGGATTCACCAACATATCCAGCAAAGATCAATGAAACACTGCCTCTCGGTCTAATCAGATAAGAATATATTAAAACAATAAATCTCTTTTTTCTTCTTCCCAGGGATGGGTTCAACGGGAGGCACCACAGCAGCAGTGAGGTCTAATTAACGAGCTACTCTCGATCTAATAAACTCCAAAACTATATTATCTCGGTATATTTTTTTCTTTCGGTCGACTGTTCAAAATTTGCGCCAAAATTCCTTCATACTGAAATGCGCACCTTTTTCTCTTTGGCATAAT
>JAECMU010048433.1:1198-14320 GCA_016106625.1 Dracogyra subfuscus | reverse complement strand
CTCTCTCTCTCTCTCTCTCTCTCTCTCTCTCTCTCTCTCTCTCTCTCTCTCTCTCTCTCTCTCTCTCTCTCTCTCTCTCTCTCAAGCAGGTTGAATGCAAATTGTTGGTGTTAATATGCATACTGGGTGGGTGGGGAAAACGTACTGTCAAACCTCTAGATCCATTTTATTACAAATCGATAACATTATCATGAATGAGGCTTTCTTTTGTGTGATGGAACCAAGAAATGTTTAACATTTTTATTTTTGGTATGTTGCAAACAGTAGTGGTAAAAATTCAATTTCTTCGGTAATTCTCGTAAATAGATTATATCAAATGTATGTTTCTAATATGTACTGTAAATCCAAAGCACGCATGCTGGTGTATAGTGCTGTTGTCTGACTAAGTCGCAAATTCCTAAGACCTATTTATGAGCAGCATGGCCGCATCGAAACACCAGGAAGTGCAGTTGGTTGAACCGCAATTTTCGAAAATCGTTGAAGGCCTTCGTGGAGCTGAAGGCCCAGTGTTTGACAACCATGGACAATTTTTCATGGTTGCCCCAGAAGTAGAAAAAGATGGAAAATATGCAGGACAAATTCTGAAAGTTGATTTGGAAACCGGAAAAGTATGTTTGAAATGTCAGATCATGCTGCGACCACGCCCCCATTTTAATTTGATTTCCAGTCTAATTCTTCGTGTTATAATGTGGCGATATTTTTTAATTTTTTTTTTTTTTTAATATGCAAACACTATGCTCATCAGTTCCATTAGAAATGTGTATCGATCAATTAACTTGTGTATAAACTCTTGTAGTCTTTATCACAAAATTGTTATCACAGTTATGTTCAAAACTGGCAAGGCAGAATCAAGCCTAGCCCAAGTGGCAGCGCTTAAAACTAATAAAAGTCCTGGAAAATGAAAAATATTTGAAGTGTTTAAGAGCTAGATGGACATTTGGATGGTTGTTGGAGACTGTTCTATAATAAAAATTTTGGATTTGTGCCCTCCACTGAGATTAATTATTAATACATACACTACAGGAAGAAACCCTACAATATCCGCTTTGAACAATGTTTTGGTTAAATAGCATACAAGGCAGGGGAGGGGCAACTGCAAAACCTAAAATTCTTGCAAAATTATACAGATCTATATTTTAGCAAAATGTGCTAACTTGAGACCTTTTTACCATGTATTTTCATCAACCTACCCTCAAAATTAGTTGTAATATTTGGGCAGGATCAAGCAAAATTCCACATTTAAAAAAATAAATTATTAGTAAACTCAGCAAACTATGAGGTATAACCAGAGAGCTGTTTATGTCTGCTTTCCAAAACTGTTAACAGTTCCAAGCCATTAAAAAGGTATACCCATTTTTGCAAATAGCATTATAGACAAGAGTAACTTTTTGTAATGGGGAAACATTTGTGCCATTGTACTTTAAAACAGTTTGTGTGATTAAATCTTTGTTTTCATTTCAACTTATTTCTGTTCTTATATCCAATGAAGCAGCTTAGCTTAAAGCACACTGTCCTGGGCACACACCTTAGCTATCTGGGCTGTATGTCCAAGACTGTGGGTTAGTTGTTAGTTAGAGAGAAGAGGATGTAGTGGTCTTACACCTATTGACACTGCAAGTCCTTGGATAACACTTTACAAAGGCAATTGTCAGTTCCATATTTAAGTTCAAGCCCTGCATTATCGTCAGTTTCTCATAAAAAAACCCCTTTAAAAGACCATACTTTTGTGGGCAATTTTGAAGCTGTTAAAAAATCGACATTTTCATGAATTAGTTATGATTTTATGCTGGTCAAGTTCCAGTGATTTAATTAGTGTATGTGTTTTTCAGACAACCATATTATGTGAACCCTCGGTTGACGGTTTTGGAGGTATTCCAGCTGGCTGCCAGTGTGACCATGAGGGGAATTTATGGGTTGCAGATATGAGGCTTGGCATCATTAAAGTCACCCCAAAAGGGGAGATGACTCAGGTGAAATATCCTTTTATTATCTCCATCAATCTTCGGTGACTTATCTTCCCTTGGTCCATTCACCAAAGAAGGCTAGTATTAAAGTAGTGGTATTAAAATAGGCTATCATGAAGGTCAGATTAGGAAGTCACCAAGGTAGAAATTTACACCATCGAGGGTGTACTTTTTTAGTGCCACATGACCGCATATGATGGAGTCTTTTTCAATGAATAAACTATTATTTTACACAAATGGACAGATGGCTTTTATTTGACCATTAATCATAAATAATATCTTAAAACATCAGTGAAATAAAAGTGAGAGTGTTATCTTCACTGAAAGAAAGCCAGACATTTTTTGTTGCTGGCATTTTAAAAATAAAGCTAAATTGCCAAAAGTTATATATATATAGTAAATAGAAAATTTCATTTTTTTTGTCAAATATGATTTATATCTCATCTTGTGAAGTTTGCAATCATATCACACTCGTCATGCTTACACAACTCATGAGATATGATTGTAAACTTCACTCTATGAGATATAAATCATATTAGAAAAAAACATGAAATATCCTCTATTTATCGTATTTGCCGTGTTTGTTTCATAATATAATTTAACACTACAAATTAACAAAATATTTATTTAAAACTGTTGTCTGGTGAGCTAATATCAGTATCTCGCATTAATATGACTACTATTACCAATGATGTCATGTTAAGCACAATCACATTTTATAGACATTTCTTTAGTAGCTTTCTTTCATGGGATACAAGTGTAGCTCTGTCCTATATGCTTGAGGACAAGAGAAATGCATATATAAAAGATCCCTTGTTGTTGTTCCATAACAGGAGCAGGAGTGATGCACCAGGTTACCTCTCTGATATTCTAGACTAAGTATCACAACACCCATGTGTTGGACATTAAATAACTGTAGTTTAAAATGTGTAGCAATGTTGTTAACTACTGTCTATTTTTTTCACCTCTGTATATTACTGGGAATTTAGCTTATAACCTTTAAAAAAATGTAAAGTAGACAAATGAAAATAGAAAATTTTGGCAACACTCTTTTTTTCTTTTCTTCTTTTTTTAAATTTATGGCTATAATTATGTTTAGTTTGCTTATTTAACCACTGGGGTTTTTTCTCGACATAACCATATGTCCGACGCCGATATAACCGTAATTACAATGTGTTGAGTGCGTCGTTAAACAAAACAAAAAATAAATAAATAAGTTTGCTTATTATTTATTTTATTGTTAATAGCAATGTTTCTTGTAGATATGTACCAAAGACAGTGAAGGACGAACTATGCAAGGATGCAATGACTGTGCGTTTGATTACCATGGCAACTTGTGGGTGACTGCACCAGCTGGAGAAATAGCACCACACCCTTATCGGAGGTCAAATGAGGTCACGTTAAACTCTTCTTTGTGATGTGTCTTATGGATTATGCTTTTTGTCAACTACAATTTTATAGATACTGCTAAACAAAATTAATTACAAATGTGTTTGTGGACATAATGCTTTATTGTTTAGATGTGTTATATAGGCTTTATATTGGCTTTATTTCCCAGGGGCCTAATTCACAAAGGTCTCTTGGGCTCTTATCTGCTGGACAACAAAGCATTCTCTTTGCATGTCTTTTAGCATTGCACTACGAGATCGCAAAGTTGCGAGAGTGTAGTGAATTAGGCCCCAGATGTACATTTGGTAACATGAGTGGATTAATCCACTATATCAATATAATTCAATATAATTCCTTTAAACTCGTTATCTTTAATAATTTGGTATTTAATGAATTAGGGCTTTTGTATAAGAAATAAGCAAAAATAACTTCTTTTTTTTCTTTCCAAAATTGCTTACAGTAGTGAGTGTTAGTTGTAATGGAAGCAATTCCTGTTTACAGATCATCTGGTGTAGAGGCGTATTTCTATAGATCTGATGCAGAATTATTTGAATTTAACAAATTATCAGGTCCCAGTATTTCAATGAAAATGAAAGAACATTTTAGCGGGAATATTTTATTCCTGGAATGTATCACCAACATCAGCTCCCACCCTGAAAGAGTTTTAATGGCTTGATTGGTAGGTGATTGAACAATACACTGACATCTTATTGACCAACCAAAACCAAACAGCACACTGTGTTAGTTAGACAGCCCAGATAGCTGAGGTGTGTGCTTGAAAAGTAATTGGATATAAGCACCAAAATAAATTGAAATGAATAATTGAAGGGATTGATTATTACAGCAAACCAGTTATCAATCATGTTTTTTAAGGTATAACCATGAGAATTGTTTTTAATTTCACATTCAGGAGGCCTTTGGGACCTCTCGGTGGTCTCGTGATGAAGCCATTCGACATAAGGCTGGTAGGTACAGGGTAGTTGTAAAACCACTACGCCCTCTCCTCTCTCACTAACCACTAACAACTAACCCACTATCTGGACAGATAGCTGAGGTGTGTGCCCAGGACAGCGTGCTTGAACCTTAATTAGATATAAGCACAAAAATAAGTTGAAATGAAATGAGTCCTTTTATTATATAAGCATGGAAATATATTGAAATGAATAATTGATGAGTTGGATTACAGTAAGTTTTACCCATCATCATGTTTTTAAGGTGTGGCCTTGAGAATAATTTTTTATTTTCACATCCAGGAAGCGTTTGGGTCCGTGTATTGTTTGACAAAAGCTGGACAAGTTATTCGTGTTGACACAGGAATTTTATTTCCGAATGGCATTGCTGTCTCGCACCTAGATGATGGCCGACCAAAACAGTTAATTGTAGCAGAAACATTTACAAAACTGCTGTGGTCATATGACATTAATAACGATGGACAACTCCAGAACAAAACAATATGGGGAAGACTTTCAGGTAAGCTGTTAAGTGGTCACATGCTAAAAACATCATGTTATTTCATTTTGATGTTGGCTTTATGTGTTCGAATTCACTGTTCAAGGCACCAGATTTTTTAAATTACTTTGACCAACACTTTTTGAAATAATGGAAATATTATTTAAACAGTGTTCTTATTGTGTGATTAGTCACGCCAACTGTGAGAACACCTAAATTGGAATGACATTAGCATGGGTGAACGTTTTTCAGCATATGCCAGATTTTCCTGTTTTTCGGGGTCTCTAAGGGTTGTTTTTCCAAATCGTGTAAATCCATTGACATTTTCATAGAGGGGTAGGGGTTATGACCCAACTTCTCCGATTTTTTTATAGATGATTACTCCAAAGTTCAACAAAAAGTTTGATTCTACAACCTAGTTTTAGCAATGATTCAATCCTAGAAAGTTCCCCGATCTAGCAGAGGCACGTTTTAGTAAGTGTTTTTTTTTTGGGGGGTACGAAGATCACGGATCCATTCGTTTGATTCTGATAAAACTGACTCAATGCGATCACCAGTCAACGGAAACACAAAATCACATTCCGTCAAATGAGATCCGGAAATCAGATAATGATCACTGTCATTCATTTAAAACAATACTTTTGACTGGCTTGCTCGATTTAGCCACCCAATCAACTAGCTTGCTTAAATGTCCGATACAGAATTGTTTGCCAGAAAACAAAAAGTTTTGAAAATGAAGATTTTGCCTGCAGGCTTTAACACAAAGAACTTAGAAAGGGAATCGAAAAACAAGTGGAGATGGGAATGGTTGTCAGAGGTTGACAAAGACGGCAAAGTCATTTTTATTCTCATGAAAGGCATTTTAACCTCTTGAATACCTTAAATCTCAGGAGTTTCCAGGGCTTCTGAGCCCCTGGCCACCCACCAAAAACCCTAGCCTCAAGCATCTTTTTTTTTCAAAATTTTCTTCAGGGGTTCATGGCTTTGCCCTGGAACCACAAAAAGCCCTAGCACCCAGAATTGTTTTCAGGTTTTTGAAAATGTTCAACTTTCACCCATGCATTAGTTTTAAATGACAAGTCGTGTGGAAGTCGTACCAATTAGAATATGTTATATTTCTCACAACAAATCGTATGTGACAAGTCTGGGTGACAAATCGCATAATGAAAATGCTGCTTTAGCCATTTCTAGGGCTGGGTAAAATTACTAACTTAGTAAGTGTAATGTATAAATTACGGCAGCCCTACCAAGTACCATCAAATGTAGACACATTTTGTGCAAGTAATAGATTCTTCATTTTAACTCTACCTGTTTATGTTTGCATAGACATCCTTACAGTAGTAAATTGATTTGCTTGAAGTTATAGCTTTCAGTTTAAAATACGGGTACATGACTAGAAACACACTGGATGTACAGAAATTGATAATTAATGTGTAAATATATTTTACACTATCATAGAATCAGTGTAATTAAAATATAATTTTGTTACAAAATTTTCATTTTAACAACCTAGTTTTAGATTTATTATAAACTGCAAACCAAAATAAATTATATTTCAGGGGATCATGAAGGAGGGGCAGATGGGATGGATTTTGATGATGATGGGAATCTGCTTGTTGCTCACTGGGGGAGTGGTTTCATTGAAGTCTTCTCACCAGCAGGGGGAACACCTGCTAAAAGGATCAAGTGCCCTTTCAAGAAAGCAAGCAACATACATTTTGCTCAGAAGTCGAACACGGTTTACGTCACGGAACACGACTCCCATGCCTTGTGGAAGTTTGAATGGGAGAGGAATGGCAAATTACAGTTCTGTGATACCTTGATCTTTTAAAGATACATGGTCATCATACGACATTGTGTGGTATATCTGTCCAAAATACAGGGTGGAATTTATGAGTTATTTTTTTCAAGCGCAGGTGGTTAAGGATTGTAAATGTATGCAGTTTCATGCATGACAGATAACGTAGTGAAAGCAGCTCTTCATGTCTTGCCCGAAAAAATTATATTATTTCATGTCTGGCCATGTGAAATATATTATACATTTTTAATCACTTACAACAGTCGAGAAGACTTTGGATGTGCAGAGTAATATTCCTGGGCCCTGTGCTTTAAAACGTTTAGCATGTAGACTCCAATCTCTAAAGGCATCACATGCAGGCAGTCTTAGTTTAGAGTCTTGATTGTGGACTCTAAACAGTTTAGACTTCACCTTGAACCAAAATCGATGGGAGTGATTAATGGCTTCCCAAATAATTATGTGTGTTATGGGGAGTCATTTAAGACTGTACCATAATGTTACAATATAAATTCAAATGCTAAATGCCTGAAACCATAGTGGTATTGGGACATTTTAAAAGGTTCCTCTCTCGCTCTCAAATGCTGTGGGGAGGTAAACATTATACTCCTAGAACTAGTTTCTGGTGAGTTATGGGGAGTGAGAGTTGCAGCATACACATTGAGGTCTGATACTCCAAGTAAGACACAGTAAGTTTCTGTGAGGACTACTATACAGTGTTTTAGATGACTATGTTCTTAAGCTATTCTTTAAAATAGAATGAAAATAAAGAATTGTAAATTGAACTATAATTTTAGCAGTGGACAAACTGGGAAAACAAGGTTTCGCTGCTGTTTTTTGTGTTGAATAAAAGTGTTTTATTATTAATAATACTTAAAAAATGTATTTGTGAAAGTCATCTGGGTACGGGTGTTTTATGAATTTGTCAGGTTAGATTAAAATGTCTTTTCTTTTCTTACCATAACTGTTTGTTATTATTATACTTATTCATGTGGGGAAAGGTATCATGTATGTGTTATCTGTGCATGCCTTATTTTAATGTCATTTATATACTGTATATATGTAGTCCTGAAATTGTATGAAAATGATGATCTTCCAGTTTTTTAAAAAGTACCAAAGAAGTAACAGCACCATATTCTTTTGAGTAGCAGTACAAATTAAATGTTTACTGTATATACATTAATTAATGCATTTAAAAAAAAAAAAAAACCTTTGAAATTATATTTTAAATATTCTTTTTATACTGGTATATAATATAGGACAGCTGGATTTATTTATCATACTTCAAGTGGTCACCTAAAGAGCAATAGATGCCTTGTTATTTTTCAGAAGGAGTAGCCTATATTTGTATGTTACGGCAGTGAGCTTCTTCTCCATCTCTTTCTATCCAAGAGCAAATGAACCAGATATTAAACACTAAACAGCCATAGTTTAAAATATGCTGAGGTTTTGTTAAATATTAAGTTTTTAAAGTTTTTAACTAAGACTAGTAATAAATTAAGAGTTCAGTCCAGCCTTTTGCAGCAAATTACACCATAACAGCAAGATCTCTCATTTATATTTATAAACAAAAATTTAGTCGGCACATGTCCTACTCCATTAAAACAAGAAATCCTTTTATATGTCTTTGATGCTGTTGTTTAGTAGGGTATATGGACATTCGGTCAGTCCAGCCTCAATTAAATTTCAGTTATCTCCCTTGCCAAAGAAATAATGTGGAAGAACAGTGATATAAAAAGAGGGCTCTGGCACCATTTTTGATAATAGTAAATATTAGTTTTTACCAAATCAAATCACTTGAGGCCAAACAAATTTATGTTTGTTTGAGGTTTCATCTCTGGAAAAATAGGGAAGTTAGGTAGGAACCTTTTTTTGGTAGTCAACATTTTTTAGGGTTTCAGGATAAAATTAGGATCGGTCAGGAAACAGAAAACACACAATTTTTGTTGTTTTTATGCCTGATTATACCCACGACTAAAGAATTTTGTTTGACCAAGTGTTAAAATAACCATTACTGACATAGGAAGAAGAGATGGGAGTACCCCCTCCACTTTGTATCAGCAGCAATATTATTTATATATATGTGTGTGTGCCCACCCCCCACCCCACCCCACTTTCTGGCACCTTCCTATGACTGTGACTATGTTAGACACCAAATAGCTATAGTTTTAAAAATGTGCTGAGGTGGTATATATATTTTATTTTGTTTAAGAAAAAGCTTATTTTTTTCCATCCTATTGTTGACACACCAGAATTTGGAAGGTAGTAGGTCTTCATACATATAACGGGCTTCTGCTCAGACTATGGTTTGAATTAAATTTAGTTTTAAACATTTACTTAACAATACCTTCCATTAACAGTGGCGGATCCAGAAAATCCATTTAGGGGGCCCCCAATAACATGACGCTGAATGCCAGTGGAATTTTGGAGGAGGTTTGAAGGGGATCGTAAAAAAAAAAAAAAAAGAGAAATTTAATATATAATAAAATAATAACTGTCGCAAAATATAGGGAGTGGGCCCCTCCCCCCCCCCCTAGATCTGCCTCTGATTAAGATACATATCATAAATGTTTGTATGACCTACCTGTACAATGAAAGTAACATGATTAATCTTCAGGAGTTTTTTGTTGTTGCATTAATAGGTTGCATTCTAGTCGATTTATTATATGCCATTCCATTTGTAGAACAACACCTTTCAATGATGAAATATTCCATATTTAATACATGTATATGTCTTGTCATGCTTTTCTTTATCAAAGTCTGGGAAAGGTATATCTATTGATATAATTACTGTGCTTGTTATTGTTAATTAATATACATCTTTTTATACATGTATTTTTATTATGCTTTGTTAAATAAATAAATAAAAGTATTTTTGGTGTTTTGTGTTTTTTGTTGAGTTTTTACATTTTCAACCAGCCTGTAATACATATATTCTGTTATTGAAGATATGTTTCTGAGAATATATGCAATTTCTGTCATTGATCGGTTTATGTAATTAGTAATTACAGTAAAATCGTGTTGGGTTGAACTTGGAAGAGTCGAATACACCGCAACGCTTGAACCAAAAACAGTCCTGAGTTGCACTTGCATGTTGTTGACCGAATGGTTGGGGCCCAGAGATACATGATGAGTGGCACATATTTAGTTGTCTAGCAACGACGAGGTTCGAGCCAACGGGATTCAACAGTATTAAATTTCTTTGGTTGTGCAGTTTTCTTCACCTGTGTTAATCTAAAGTTTAATGAGTCATAGTTTCATTCCACAATGCTTGTGCAAGTCTGGTTTTGTGTAATCCTATTTTTTATTCACTCATTACACTTATGAGAAAACATTTACATAGGCATAACGGGATATGCAGAAATGAAATCATTTACAATTTGTTTTGCTTAACCTATACAAATCCTTGCATCTTTCCTATAGTTAAAAGTTTGTTTTGTTTAACGACACCACTGGAGCACATTTATTAATTAATCATCGACTATTAGATGTCAAATATTTGGTAATTCTGACGCGTAGTCACCAGAGGAACCCCGCTACATTTTTTTCTAATGTGGCAAGGGATCTTTTATATGTACGTTCCCACAAACAGGAAAACACATACCACGTCCTTTTCCCCAGTTGTGTTGCACTAGTTGGAACGAGAAAACAATAACAATCAACTGAATGGTTCGATCCTGCAACGCGAGCACTCAACCGATGGAGCTAAATGTCGGCCCCTAGTCCATAGCAGTGCAATAACGAACAAGGTGTTCAGCAACAACAGTGTTATTGAATTAATATTCCGGGCAGCATCTACCTCTTGTAAGTAGAGTGTTTGCCTGAGCTGCTTGCATCGAAGGACGGGTGTGTCTTTAATATGACGAGCTAAGGTTTTTGGAGAATTATTTCATCCTCTCCGAAAAATACATTAAAAAAGGAAAGTTTTCTTTACTTCAAGAAGATGGCTCTAGATTTTTAGAAGAAAAGAATCCAGATTGTCAGTCATGAGTGAACAACAAAAAAATTTCTTGGGAACTACGGATATTGGTGTCACTTGAGAACTTGTTATTCAGAGCCAAATGCAGGATTTTAGTTAGTAAGGGTTACAGTGTTTAGGAAGGATAACTGCAGTGTTCCGGGTGGGTCGGTTTCTGACGTGCACATTCAGAACAAGCTGTTGTAGTGGACGCTTGTCATTACTCATGGGCACAGGTGTCGACTTCCATCGGCTCCTTCATCCAGGACAGGAACGGGTTTTAGGGTGGGGAAGGGAGAATCGGCCGTGATTTCATGTGCAAGGGAGCACAAGCAGCTCGACCAGGGCGGGATACAGCCAAGTAGCAAAGCGCTCGACTTAAACAAAGAACTTTATTCGCATTAGGCCTAATGGCCCTTGTGCACATACTATATACATATACACAGATATATAATGTTTGTGTACAACGTGTAAATCGTATTGACACATAAATGTTCTAACATGATGTTTATAAAATAACTAAATGCAAAATTAAAGATACACATAATATAAATAACAAATGTTCTACTTACGCATTCACATTCGAATACAGGGGAAACAATTGTACAAAATTATGTTTCTTTTTTCAAAGGCTTTAAAACAATACACAGCTAACCGTCTTACTATTCTTTCATTGTTGTTATTTAACACTTCTATAAATTTGAACATACTTATGCACTGTCAGTCTAGGACCCCTTGGTAAGCCCACTGAGCTATTTCTTGTCCAAACCAGTGCACTACGACTGGTATATCAACCGTGGTGTGTGCTATCATGTCTGTGATTGTGAATATAAAAGACCCCTTGTTATTAATGAAACATTGTAGTGTGTTTCCTCTCTAAGACTAGGCCAATATGTAAAAACATATTAAATGTTTGACATCCAATAGCCGATGATTAATAAATGAATGTGCCCTAGCGGTGTTGCTAAATAAAACACTTTAAATTTATAAAGGGCACCTACAATATTAAAAAATAACCGGCCTCGGTGGCGCACTGGTTACGCCATATGTCTACAGGCTGGTGGTTACAGGGTTCGCAGCCCGGTACTAGCTCATACCCATGGCGAGTTCTTAAGGACTCAGTGGATAGGTGTAAGGCCACTACACCCTGTTCTCTCTCACTAACCACTAGCCAACTAGCTCACTATACTGGACAGACAGCCCATATAGCTAATATGTGTGCCCAGGACAGCGTGATTGAACCTTACTTGGATATAAGCACGAAAATAAGTTGAAATATGTCTCCCACTAAACATGAATAAATTCATTGTATTCGTTGGCTAAATACTAGATCTGTTAATGGCAATTGGAAATTTGAGCGATCTGCGTTTGTTATCTAACATGGAAAATCTCCAAATTTGTCTGGAATTCTGGATATTAGTACTACTTGAAAGCACAATATCCTCACAAACTATTTTTCAAGAATGAAAAGTTTTTCCGATTTTTTTATCTACTACGGTAATTTTTATTCCTGATCATTGTTTTATGTCGTAATTAAAATTCACCCTTTTTGCCTAATTTATTTAAACTAGACTTATTAATATGCTGGAATCATTTTTTTTTTTCATTTTCAATATTGTTTAACGTGCACATTCAGAGCAAGCTGTTATAGCGCACGCCTGTCTTGGGCACACACCTCAGCTATCTGAGCTGTCTTTCCACGACAGAATAGAAATTAGTTGTTATTGTTAGTGAAAGAGTAAAGAGGGTGTAGCGGCCATACACCTACCCAATGAGTCCTTAAAAACTCGCTCTGGGTGGGAGCCGGTACCGGGCTGCGAACCCAGTACCTACCAGCCTGTTGTCCGGCGACTTAACTGCTAGGCCACCGAGGCCGGTCTTAATGCTGGAATCTGAATGCTTTACTTCATATTGGCTCAATCAGGTTTAAAAAAAAGGTATTATAATTTAACATGTGTGAACATTGTTTTTAATGGCAATTAATACTGTTCTTGAACTTGCAGGAACCATTTGGTTCTATCTACTGTGTGACAAACCAAGGGGTGGTTGTCAAAATAGATAGCGGATTTTTGTTCCCTAACGGCATTGCTGTCCTGCATGGCGATGATGGGTGTCCCAAAACACTGATTGTGGCAGAGACGCCAACGAAACGTCTCTGGGGATTCGATATTGTAGGAAGCGGCAGAGTGGATAACAAACGAATTTGGGGACAGTTGTCAGGTACATGTTAAAACACTGTTACTTGCCTGTAAAGGTGTACTTCATGTAATATCACATGGCCAAAAACATAATTGCCGCGGGTGTTGTTCATCTGGGTCAAACAGTTACAGCGTTTTTCTTTCTAGATAAATAATCTCGTATTCCAGGTACTTCGATCGGAAATACGGTTCCTCCTAGTTATTTATACAATATACACCGTTTAAAGCAAAACATCGGCACATTGTCCAGTAGAAAACGTGTACCTCCCCAATGACATAACTAGCGTGAGAGTATTAGGTTACTTAATCTCCCTGGTGACCAAAGGTTAAAGTGTGGCTCTCTTGTCTTTCACTAACCCCCCCCCCAAA
>JAECMU010048352.1:0-18081 GCA_016106625.1 Dracogyra subfuscus | reverse complement strand
ATACACTCTACTACAACCTCTAGGGGTATAATACACTACTACAACCTCTAGAGGTATAATACACTCTACTACAACCTCTAGAGGTATAATACACAAGCATTTTGGGAAAAAGTGAAAAACCTAAAAAATATATAAATTATCTTACAATAAAATAATCATAACCATTGAAAAGATCGTACCCAAAAATGGTTTATACTAAAAGTATAAACCGAAAACGATAGTACAATTTCATTATGACAGCAGGTTTCCTTGTTTTTATGAAATATAAAAAGTATTTCTTGCGTTATTTTGCCGTTACGTGACTTCACCCAATGTTAATATCAGCGCAAACAACAGAAGTCACATGGTAATGCAAGATAGATTTATTCCGCATGGGCTGACATCATGGAATGTGCCTGTCTTGCATGGCCAGGGATGGGAGAAAATACACTACTACAACCTCTAGGGGTATAATACACTAACTACAACCTCTAGGTATATAATACACTACTACAACCTCTAGGGGTATAATACACTCAACTACAACCTCTAGGGGTATTATACACTCAACTACAACCTCTAAGGTATAATACACTCTACTGCAACCTCTAGGGGTATAATACACTCAGCTACAACCTCTAGGGGTATAATACACTACTACAACCTCTAGGTATATAATACACTACTACAACCTCTAGGGGTATAATACACTCAACTACAACCTCTAGGGGTATGATACACTCTACTACAACCTCTAGGGGTATAATACACTCAACTATAACCTCTAGGGGTATAATACAATACTGCAACCTCTTGGGGTATAATACACTCTGCTATAACCTCTGGGGGTATAATACACTCTACTACAACCTCTAGGGGTATAATACACTCTACTGCAACCTCTAGGGGTATAATATGTGCTATGTTCCTCATAATATACATATTACATGTATGTTGATGTTGTTTCTTTGAATGTATGTATGTATGTATGTATGTATGTATGTATGTATGTATAATATCATGTATAGATTAGAGAGGGCCTCACCTTGTACTGAATGTGTTTACCCTCTAAAAATAAAGAATTTTATTATTATTATTATTTATTAATACACTACTACAACCTCTAGGGGTATAATATTTTACTGCAACCTCTAGGGGTATAATACACTTAGCTACAACCTCTAGGGGTATAATACACTCAACTACAACCTCTAGGGGTATAATACACTCTACTACAACCTCTAGGGGTATAATACACTCTACTACAACCTCTAGGGATATAATACACTCTACTGTAACCTCTATGGGTATAATACACTCTAATGCAACCTCTATACTTGCACCAACCAGTAATCTATAACTGGTTGAACAAAGGCCATAGTTTGTCCTATCCTGCCTGTGGGAAGTGCAAATAAAAGATCCCTTGCTGCCTATCGGAAAGAATAGCCCATGAAGTGGTGACTGCAGGTTTCCTCTCAAAATCTGTGTGGTTCTTAACCATATGTCTGATGCCATATAACTGTAAATAAAATGTGTTGAGTGCATGGTTAAATAAAACATTTCTTTCTTTCCTCATGGGGTATAATACACTCATCTAAAACAAATGGAATAAAATATTTATAGAAATAGATCCTTTGATTCGCAGTCAGTTAAAGATTTCTCAGAACATGTTTTTCATTATGTTGTTGTTGTTGTTTTGTTGAAGTTTTTGTGTGGTTTTTAACAATTATTTTAGGTCTGGTGGTATTCGTCATTACATTGCCTGCACTAAATATATATAGTTACTAATACCTGCATTGTTCTGGCTTCATTGATTTTAGCTTGACAACAACTTATCTTCATATTAATCAACATTGTGTTCGGTAGAGAATATATTATGTCACAAATTATATTGTTATCCATGTGGTTCAACATAACCGAGTTAATAATAATCATACGAAGCACACGTGTAATAACAGGTACCTATTAAGACCATATAAATTGTATTTTAGATTAAATTTCAATGCACAAAAAATAATTTGGTTATGCAAAACGTGTCACGTATTAACATCACACTATTTTCAGAGGTCTTTAGTAGTCTAAAAAGACAGGAATCTTTTGTTAGCAAATGCCAACCAGTAACCAATATGTTTTGTCAGTTTTTGAATGCATTGTCATGCACTGACGAAGGAAGCAGGGGACAATTATTTTGGCTATTTTCACAAAAATAATGGTAAACACATTGTTGCTCCAGTATTTTCCACAAAACAACATATAATGTCAATAAACAGGATGCACATAAATAGCATCATCACTTGATGCACTGGATATGATAGTTGGCCATGTAGATGCATTAGAAAAGCTAAAATAGTTAAAATTATATTCCCAAAATATCCACTTCATTATTGTGTACAAAAGCACTTGTTATAGTTGTAGAATAGCAAAACATCCTAAAATACTGCATGTTTGCCTTTAAATTGCAAAATGTAAGAAAACCACTCACAAATACATAAGTTTCTTAAATTTCAATTTAAAATATTAAAATAAAATTACACTGCATACAACTTTAAGTTCCATCTTTTATTTTTTATCGTACCGGTATTGTCTTTACCATTTTATTGTCTACAAAAGACCAAACATTTTATTAGTTTGAAAGTTGTCAAGAGATGGCACTGTCACATCTAGATAAAGCTTAGATAAACATGTTAAGTACATGATTACTTGCTGGGTATCTTTATAGGCAAGTTATTTTTAATTTTTAAAAAATGTTTTTTAGTGTCACACTTATTGTCTGTCTTTAGCGTTGTTAGTTGCTACACAATAAACAAAAACAGATTCAGTGTACTGCCAGTGTTCAACGGTTTTAGGATTTCCCCAATCAACAGATCGCTAGTAATTACGTCACTATAAACAACTTTGTGACCAGACCATTGACGACAAAATCGAGGGAATTATAATGGCTAAATGGAGTTTGGTTCAAAAACGTCGTTGGCGGATACCGAGGGTGGTGTTATATCGAGGGAAATAAACATGAATGAAAACGGTACTTTAAAGAAAGTTGGCAGTATGCAAGGTTGGCATTAAATCGGGGGGCAATAAATCGAGGGTGCACTGTATTATACAAATAATAATGTTTCTCATATAAAACTACTGGAAATAGTTTTCAACACAATCACGACACCCGATATCATGGCATATGCTCAAAAGAATAATTGATCCATATATAAATTGCACATTTGAACCAAAATCACTGACCCTAATTATTTGTAGTGTCACTCTTACATTTATGAAGGGAAGGGGCATGACTGTTGAGTTTGAAAATGTGCGTTGCATAATCGGTAACGTGGGCGGACTCAACTTTTTCAGCCCAGAACTGACCGTAATGCAAACAGATTGTTGTATTTTGCATTTAGTCAGTGTATCTTGGTGATGCTGGAAACAACCAATTGGGGCTTTTCAAAACTACTGGGCATCATTAAACTTATTAATATATATAATAATCGACAATGATAAATCTCCACATTTAGTATATTCAAGGACAGACACAAAGCCACAGAACAGTCAGTTGGCTGGATTGGAACTTCTATTTGATGTAAAAAAATTAAAAACCTCAGTCACAGTCAGTTGGCTGGATTGGAACCTTTATTTGTTGTCATTTAAAATAATAAATCAATTGGCAAGATTCGAACATATTACTCAACCTGCATAGCATTTTGACCATTCCATTGCATTATGATATAAGAAATGGGTTATCATAACTTGTTTTCGTGGAACCTTAAAACAGCTTCTGATGTGTTCCATGATCTCTGGGCACGGAACCCAAAAAGTGTTTCCCATGAAATTTGAAATCCTATGGCTTCATTTTACTATTAAAGACAAGATTTTATATATAGTTTAAATCTTTACCGTTATATGTGTGTGTTTGTGTATCTGAGATCAAACCATATTACCAGTTACTTTATATCTCAGACCATTTCCTCATTTCCTAGTACCGTTGACGTCACTAATGTTGTTATTGTTGACTTCCTGATTATAACTCATCATTAGTACATGCTAATAATATATATATAATTAACCCAGTCTGAGTACCAGTGATATTTGTAATGTTCAGATTGTAGACCTCCTAAATATGACCCATCCTGAGTACCAGTGATGTTAGTAATGTTCAAATTGTAGACCTAAATATGACCCATCTTGAGAAAAGTGATGCTAGAAATGTTCAAATTGTAGACCTAAATATGACCCATCCTGTGTACCAGTGACATTAGTAATGTTCATATTGTAGACCTCCTGAATATGACCCATCCTGTGTACCAGTGATGTTAGTAATGTTCAAATTGTAGACCTGAATATGACCCATCCTGTGTACCAGTGATGTTAGTAATGTTCAAATTGTAGACCTGAATATGACCCATCCTGTGTACCAGTGATGTTAGTAATGTTCAAATTGTAGACATGAGTATGACCCATCCTGTGTACCAGTGATGTTAGTAATGTTCAAATTGTAGATCTGAATATGACCCATCCTGAGTACCAATGATATTAGTAATGTTCATATTGTAGACCTGAATATGACCCATCTTGAATACCATTGATGTTAGTAATGTTCATATTGTAGACCTGAATATGACCCATCTTGAGTACCATTGATGTTAGTAATGTCCATATTGTAGACCTGGATATGACCCATCATCGGTGCCAGTGATGTCAGTAATATTCAAATTGTAGATCTGAATATGACCCATCCTGTGTACCAGTGATGTTAGTAATGTTCAAATTGTAGAGCTGAATATGACCCATCCTGAGTACCAGTGATGTTAGTAATGTTCATATTGTAGACCTGAATATGACCCATCCTGTGTACCAGTGATGTTAGTAATGTTCAAATTGTAGATCTGAATATGACCCATCCTGAGTACCAATGATATTAGTAATGTCCATATTGTAGACCTGGATATGACCCATCGTCAGTACCAGTGATGTTAGTAATGTTCATAATGCAGACCTGGATATGACCCATCGTCGGTACCAGTGATGTCAGTAATGTTCAAATTGTAGACCTGGATATAACCCATCCTGGATACCAGTGATGTTAGTAATGTTCAAATTGTAGAGCTGAATATGACCCATCCTGGATACCAGTGGTGTTAGTAATGTTCATATTGTAGACCACCTGATTGTGACCCATCCTGAGCACTAAAGTTAACAACGCTCACTTTTCACCCCTATGTTTTGACTTCTTACACAATAAATATAACATATCTTGCTATAAATGTACTTCAGATCCATATTTTATAAATAGTACTATTTTATTGCAAGAGGTTTTTTCAAACAAAGTTAAATGCGTCATTAATTTTAACAAAAAAATATTTCAATAGCAATCTTGCATTATAATTTTTCCAGCATTCTGAAAACGGAAACATGTTGTTCCCGGTTTACTATTATTGTTACATTGTAAGGAAATGCAAATTGATATCAGTGGAATACTGACGTCATTCAAATTCAAAATTAGCTACATTATTACTAATACTTAGCAACATTAAAATAAACACTGGTCTACTTACTTTGACCCCAGTTAAAATAGTTCCCAGTTCTATTTTGAACTGTTTACATGTCAGTATTGGATTTTTTTCTCATAATTATAGACAAAATATTAAGTTTAAGTGTAAAAGATGAAAGAAGCAACAAGTACCCATTCATCAAATAATTAATATATCAAGCAAATTGTCTTTGGCAGTTTTATATTTATTGTTTGTAAAGACAAAGCAATGTTGCAAAAAGTGACCTTAGTGATGTTCATATTTTAAACCTGATTATAACCTGATGGTTTTGTTTTGTTTTGTTTTGGGTTTTTTTTTTTTTTTCTCTAGTCAGAGTCAAGGTACCGGTACTTTTATATTTCAGACAATTCCTGATTACCAATGATGGTAGTAATTTTCAAATTGTATATTTCCTGAATATGACCCATCCTGAGTACCAGTGATGTTAGTAATGTTCATATTGTAGACCTGAATATGACCCATCTTGATTACCAGTGATGTTAGTAATGTTCATATTGTAGACCTGAATATGACCCATCTTGATTACCAGTGATGTTAGTAATGTTCATATTGTAGACCTGGATATGACCCATCCTGAGTACTAATGATGTTATTAATGTTCATATTGTATACCTTCTGAATATGACCCATCCTGAGTACCAGTGATGTTAGTAATGTTCATAGTGTAGACCTTCTGAATATGACCCATCCTGAGTACCAGTGATGTTAGTAATGTTCATATTGTAGACCTGAATATGACCCATCCTGAGTACCAGTGATGTTAGTAATGTTCATATTGTAGACCTGAATATGACCCATCCTGAGTACCAGTGATGTTAGTAATGTTCATATTGTAGACCTGGATATGATCCATCTTGAGTACCAGTGATGTTAGTAATGTTCATATTGTAGACCTGGATATGATCCATCCTGAGTACCAGTGATGTCAATAATGCTCATATTGTAGACCTTCTGAATATGACCCATCCTGAGTACCAGTGATGTTAGTAATGTTCATATTGTAGACCTTCTGAATATGATCCATCCTGAGTACCAGTGATGTTAGTAATGTTCATATTGTAGACCTGGATATGACCCATCCAGAGTACCAGTGATGTTAGTAATATTCATATTGTAGACCTGGATATGACCCATCCTGAGTACCAATGGTTTTGGTTACTGGTAATACCCAGGATAATCTCAATATCTCCGACCCATCTAAAGACAAAGGTATCAGTAATGTTATATATTGAACTAAACTTGGGTGGCACAATGAATTTGTTCATATTTTAGACCTATCAGGGGTATCACTATATTTCAAATATTGGTCATCTGAAGGACATTTATTACCAGAATGTCTATATTTAGTAATAATTGAAATGAAAGTGAAGTTACATGTATGTTCTGTTGAAAATGAAGTTAAAAAGTATTGGAGATCCATCTTCCATGCCCACTTCTTCCACAGATAAAGTTGTATTTATCTTTCACCCTCATTTGGCATTTTGGTTGGTGATGGTAGTTTTTTGGTGGATTTGTTTGGTTTTGGTTATTTTGTTGTTGTTTTTTGGTTATTTTTACAAAGTGTTATCAGTTTATATATCTCCATGTACTTTTACCATCATATATTGCTCAATCACTTATTTATTCATAATGTTGGATGTTTGTTTAAATATTAATGACTATTATGATTTATCATTTCTTTGTATACTTAACTCCATTGAAATCACGCAACCCAGTTTTCAACTGTTAATGTTATTGCTATAGCATGTGTCAGGTTGTTATAAAATGCACAATAGCCCTACATTTTGTATACAATTTTGGATTGGTTATTGCCTACCAGAACACATCTAGTTAAACAAAGTCAGTAAAATAAATTACTATTTGTTCTCGTATCCTTTTTACAACTACAAATCTGGCTGGTGCATTTTAAAAGGAATTCAGTATATTATGACAGACAAGAAGCACTGTTCATATATCATGTCATTATGACACTCACAATGTAGGTTTTATTTGATCTGATGCCGTGTGACAAAACTTCAGTGTAAACTGGAGACAATAAACAATAGCGTATGGCCCATATTACTGCTGGAGCTATAATTAAATTACTGGTGTATTATTAACAGAACAAAGTACATCAGTGTTGGTTATTCAGAAGGTTATCATCAGACAAAGTAGTGTGTGGTTTCGCTTCATCAAACTTTTTATCCATGCTCTGTAACCATCGACCACCACTCTAGTACTGTTGTTTATGTTGATAATCATTTACCCACCACCGAGATAAATATCTGAATATTTATGACCTGTTATTATTGCAAAGTGATATAATATGTTGTGTTTCCACTCAGGTTTTATCCCTTCAGGCATGCACAGCCTGTTTATCAAGATATAGCCTGAATTAATGTGCATGTACTCAAGATGAACTTAGCTGGGTTTCCTGCTCATGGATTCATATTTCCCTGTTTTCAGTGACAGTATAATCTTATCCATCCGCTTGTGCCATGGTTGATCTGTGGTTTGGCTGGCATGCAATGCATAATAATGGCTGTGAATCAATTGTGTGCTTCCATCAACTGTCGATCTGGTTTTTCTATCTTGCTATTGTTGAGTTAAAAGTTCATTTATGATTGTTGAAGTCCCTCGTTTCTTGACTGTGGTTTTTCAAGATGCAATCTTTTGCAGCTTTAGATGAATTTGTAGATTTCATTTCATTGAATATATTAATGTAAGGTTCAAATTCAGTTCAAGGCCATTTATAGTTGAAGTTATGTTAAAGTGTCTCTAAGTGTGTGTGTGTGTGTGTGTGTGTGTGTGTGGGGGGGGGTGTTCTACTTTTCAAATATGTACATGTGTTTGTAAAATGGTAGTCTTTTTATACACTCCTCCAAAGTGATGTTTGTCCTTTAGTCAAGGTTGTTTGTTAGCATCACTAGGGCAAGTCAAGGTCAATCATGAAACTAAATGGTGTAACACTACTACACCGACTTCTCTCTCACTAACAAGCGGGCAGCATAGCCCAGTGGTACAGTGCCCGCCTGATGCACGGTCGGTCTAGGATCGATCCCCGTCAGCTAACCACTGGGTTTTTTTTCTCAACATAACCATATGTCCGATGCCAATATAACCGTAATTGTAATGTGTTGAGTGCATCGTTAAACAAACAAACAAAACAAACAAAAACTCTCACTTACAACTAACACCCAAACAACTAACCCACTGTGGACACTGTGCCTGAACTTTAATTGGACCGGAAAATTGGACAGAAGCACAAAAATAACTCTAAAAGCAAAAAAGAAAAGAAAGGTTGGTGTACTAATTGGCTTTAAGGCTGGTAGGTGTTGATTTGTCTCCTATGACTGTCTTGAGTCCGGATTGAGAGAAGCCACCCAATGACCACTAAGCCTCTCATTGACCACTAAGCCTGACCTTTCTAACAGACAGCCCAGATAGCCAAGGTGTATTCCAGGATAGCATGTTAGAACCTTTAATATGGATATCGGCACAAATATAAATTACAAATGCAAATATTTGGACAGCAGAGCCTTTGTGATGGCAGTCTGTTTTTCAGTCTTACATGTAGTACTAAAAGCAGTAGGTGTTCATTAAACAAACCTTCCTTTCCACTCACTGCAAGAGCCATATCTGGCGAGTTGCCAGACAAAGATTTTCAATCAATAACAATCATGTGTATTTTTATTTCCCTCCACTCCCAGTCACTGTGACCAGCTCTCTGAGGGCCCATGATGGAATTAAACTACTTGTCACACCATAGCTGAGACATTTAGAGATGGACACATTCAAATGGTACAGACTCACCCTTGTTCATTATTGGGACGTGGGACTGGCAAAGTCCACCCCCGGACCCATGGTGGGCATGCCTGAACCTTAGGGACAGGGGCACGTTAAAGCAGTACCCATTACCCATTGATGTTAGACTATGTGTTTTAGTATTTCTGATATTCTTCAAAGATACCAGGAACGGACTTGGGATTTTTGTAGGGAGGTGGTGCAACTGTAAAATAAGCACCTGCAGTACAAACAGTTCAAAGTATACTAACATGTATCATTTATATCCAGGCAGTCTTCCTAAGAAACATGACAAGATATGATGATTAGATAACTTCTGTATAGTACTTAACACAACGTATATGTCAAGTGACATACATCTTTGATTTATTTATATATTTTTTTATTTATTAATTAAGAGTTTAAAAACTTTTTTGATGTGACAAAATGTATCTTGCAAATGACTTGCTATACTGATGGTACACGGTTTTCATGGAAAAAATTTAATAATATGACAATAAGTGGTTATTCTCTATATCCACTGACACACCCTACCTAAAAAGAAATAAATAAATTATACTCAAACATTAGACACTGGGAGGTACATTTAAGTTCAGAAAGTGGGTGTGGGGTGTATAGATAGTAACACTAAATGTATGTATAACTGATTTTATTTTACCTCATCATTAGTCAGGTTGTCAGATGCCAAAATCTGACATAACCTTGAACTAGGGTATATACAATGTTTCATGGTAGTTTTATGTCATTTTGGGTATCCTGAATCGGAAACTGCATGATGACACTTTGTCATCATTGAGCAATTTGTTTTACGGCCATTTTAAAAACACCTCCACCAGGCTGAAAAATTACAATTGTTTACTTAGGTCTACTGTGACATGCTATAATGTCCTATAGATACACAGTTATTACAAGACCTCTACCTATTTAGATACCTTTTACAAACATTATATAATAAATAAAAATATATATAGCAACATTTAAGTGGAGTTTACTGGTGGCCATCTTGGTTTTTAAAATGGCTGCCATTGCAAATTTAGTTTGTTCAATACTACGAAACCCAGGCAAACCTAAACTTTGTTTTAAAGTGGTATAAAGGTAGTTAGACATGATTCCATCATCACTACATATAGTGATATACAAGAATATGTGTAACCTGTATCAGCTCAGGGATGTGCACAGAACGATATTTCAAGTGGGTTTTTTTTAAATATTTCTGTATGTAATATGTATGTAAATAATTTCACCTGCTATCTCGAACATGTGATTCTATGAATGTAACAGTCACCTTGTGCTGGGGAAAATCACTCAAATTCGGGCAAAAACAATACAGATATTTGGGCAGAATGAGCTAGCCTGAAATGTGTTCACAATGTATTTCCATCATTTTAATCACAATATTACTTGTAATCTTTTTGGCAGTAATGCTAATATAAATAAATGTTCATATCCAGATTCGTGCATTTTTATTTAATTTGGGCAAACATCAGCCTTGCCCCATCAACAAAATAAACACACACAAACTACTTTTTCATGTCTTTTAAAACACTATCTTATCTTAAAATGTTTTATATATAAAGCATTATACTAATAAATACATTTGGAATGACCTTTGGTCGCAATCTTTTAAAATTCTGTTTGGCTGTTGAAAGATATAAATATTTACCTTCAAAATTATCTTAGACATTGAGATACAAAACAGTACAATGTCCAGAAATACATGGCTTATAGAGATAATCATATTCTAAGCATCAAAAAACATTCATTTTAATTTTAATAATGCTTTAATATTTTATTTGTTGAAAACAGAAACGGCTACAAAATAAGAATAGTTCAATTCCTTTAATATAAGTATATAATATTAGTCAGGCATAAATACGTGGAAATACTATTAAAGTATATTAGACATTAATTAAAATAAAATCAATATTTAATTTCAGAAATTATGCCAAAATATCATGTTCCTTGCAAGGTGTAAATTAGGTTAAATTAGGATTTTTATTTTTAAACCTGTTATTTTTAACTTTCTACTGTGGAAATTCTCCACCCAAAATGTTACCATTTTTATTTTGATCAATACAGATTCCAAATAGTCTTGCTTATGTAGTGAAAGCATTCTGTCCTAACTGTATATAACTTAAAGCAATTGTTTTAGTTGCCTGGGTGCCATAATATTGTAAAAACAAATGTTTAAATGGTGGCCATTTTGAAAACCAAGATGGCCATCAACAAATGCCCCTGAAATGTTGCCATTGTGTTGTCATTGTTTTTGTATTATTGTTTAGTATTTGTAAAAGGTATCCAAATAGGTATGGGTGTTCTAATAATACTATACAAATAAAACACTATAGCATAACACAATGGGGTGGTGTTTTTAAAATGACCAATAAAAAAAATAATCTTTATGTTTTTCAATTAGTAGAACCTAAATGACATAAAATCACCATAAAACATCATATGTACCCTAGTTCAAGGTATAACCGTTATTCTGCCCGACTATATTTTGTGTTAAACTGGTTTTGTTGTTGCACAGCCATTCGGTTGTGATCCTCACCGTGCTATAGGGTTGTTGTCATTCTCATGCAGCACACAATCACCACTATCTCTTGAAAGTTTTTAAACCTATAAACCTTAATTTGTGATATTTTCTATTCAGTATGACATGCACTGTATTATCTGTAAACCAATATATTATGATTTGAAAGGCAAATAATATGTATTGCAGTACACACTGTACCGATAAACAGTAATTTCCATAAATGTCCCTTATTAGTTGGAAATATCGTTCTCGTGGATTTCAGCCACCATTTAGCAATCTTTCATTACGATTGCAGTTTAAATAAATCATGGCAGATGACGTTAAACGTTTTTGCTAAGACAAATGGACCAGCATTATTAAAAAGATGTCTACTACAATGAAACCTCTTTAAACTGGACACACCTGGGACCAACACAATTGTCCAGTTATAAGAGGAATCCTGTTTATTGAGGTGATGTTTTGTATTCATTTTTAAAAAGATACTCTATAAAACATCCAGTTCAGAGGGAATTCCTGTTAACAGAAGGTCCTGTTTTGAGAGGTTTCACTCATTATATTGTTTGATCTGTGGTGTTGATAGTTTGTCTTGTTTTATGTGTAGTTAAATAATGATTTAATTACTTGAATGAATTCTCTGCAGCGCCCCACCTCAAGTGAGCACTCTACCAGTGGGCTACATCCTGTCTAATAGTGTTAGGTCGACCACTGTATCACTAAATGATCATTTGTTTGCTTGTGGCCAGTCAGTACACTGTGATCTGTGTGAGAGAATTAAATTTGGAACCAGCGAACCAAGCCAGCCATGTTCTTGATTGTGATTTATATTTAGAAATTAAATTGAAAATGTGTGCACTCTTGGCTTGAGGTCCCAGTTTGAATTGTGCCAAGGCCAGGCTGCGGGCTGCAGCTATTCATAAACGTCTTGTGTGCATGTCTGTAGTTGTCTAGGTGCAGGTCGGTCTGGTGTCTAACTGCAGGTCAGTCTGCCTGGATCGCTAACACCTCATTGTCCCCAATACCTCCATGGAGTGATCAGACTACCACTTGTAAGATAATATTACTATTTTAAAGAATTGCTGTATTATGCAGCTACAAACAGACACTACAGGTGTATGCATAGAGATACTATATAGTCAACAGTGTATTTATAAACTTTGTTGGCACTGGAAATTTTGCAGTGTTAGAGTTAATCCCTTTTCAAAATAAAGATTATGTCACACAGATTTACATAAGATACATGTACTGGTATGTGTGTCCTGCACTGTATACACATACTTATACACTGTAGTGATAAGCTTTGTTTACAAAGTGCTGCACAGATTCCCACCCACAACTCTGAACTTTTATAAGTGCTTTCACAAGGTTATCTCTCAATATGAAGATTATAAAAATAATTTCTTTGTTGGTTATTACCTTGGATAGCCTTGTTTGCAGCCACCTAGTACACCTGCACTTGGGGGTATCAGTATATTATAAACTGTACAAAACCTTTTCTGACATTAAATAGCACGTTGGTTTCTGAAAATTATCTCTGAACAATGAATCGGATGCAGTGTTTTAGCTATTTTATACTTGTACTCAGAACAGTGTGTAGAATGGTTTATATAATTCCTAATTTTATATGGGCCTACATGTTATTGCAATATTGTACATGTACTCAGAACAGTGTGTAGAATGGTTTATATCATTTCTAATTCTATATAGGCCTACATGTACTCAGAACAGTGTGTAGAGTGGTTTATATAATTTTTAATTCTATATGGGCCTACATGTACTCAGAACAGTGTGTATAGTGGTTAATATCATTTCTAATTCTATATAGGCCTACATGTACTCAGAACAGTGTGTAGAGTGGTTTATATCATTTCTAATTCTATATAGGCCTACATGTACATGTATGGATATCGAACCTACAAGGTAATAAGATTAATTTTTTTTAGCTACAGTAGTAAATAGAATAACAAATTCAGTACCAGTTATTATAAAATTTTAGTCCCTCATTAAATAATTTTCGTTTGTCACAAATTTGATAATAACTGGTAACTTCTCCTCTGTATAGGACAAGAGGATAGTACAGTCATGAAGGCCCAATATCTGAAGTTGGGCACAATCTTTAGTGGGTGGTGTGCAAAAGGCAGATGTTTATCTTTATTTATATAGATTAGGGCTAAAAATAACTCCAGGCCTCAGCAATATTTTCAAAGCAATCTCAGAGGTACAAAATGGTAAAACCATTTTAGGCTGTCACATCACTATAGCACTCACCATAGTGACAGCTTATGACGGTCTTGCAATTTCATAGTGCTAAGATAGCTTTGATAATATGGGCCCTAAAGTGTAAGACATTTTGGATTAGGACCATACAGTATATTTAATGAACAGACAAAGTGATATAATGTATTCTTTGTGGTAAAACAATACTGAATAACAATAGTTACATAGTGTGTTTGAATATTGTAAAGTTTTAGTGGTAAAAGGTCCAAATATGACCTAGAATAGACATTATTGGAGGTTGATAACTGTGTTTTGTGTTGTGAGTCTTGTTTACTTGTTGTTTTGCAGCAGACGCCACAAATGCCCAGAAGATAGAGAAATCCAGCAAGGAGGAAGAACTTGCTGTGGGGAGTCCTCCCCAGGACAATGAGTTCATCAGTGACACGTTTGCGGGAAGTGCTATCAGTGAAGATGACATCCGCAAGGAAATAGAGCAGCTGCGGGTTACGGGGGACAACAAAGACTCTAACGAAGGTAAAAGTCTGGAATCAGACAAGAACTGTCTAATAACCTAGTCAAATTAAAAACTTCACAACCGTTTGATCTTGGCTAATTAGCAAATATGAGAGAAGAACATGTTAAATAAGGTATTTTTTGTTATTGTATGTCGTCCAAAGAAAGAATAGGAATAAATGTTGAGTAAAAATTCTGTTCGATGCGCCCACAGCATTCATCAAAACCACACAGTCAGAATGGAAATTCACAAGCATGGTCAACTGATGAAATCACAGATTCAGTAGCATGCATGCTCTCCATGTGTACCCACAACTGCAATGCAATGCCTCCTTATTGACTGCCTGATGCATTAGGGATACGGCACAGCTGTTTCACTAATGATGAACCAAGTTCCTGCAAAGCCTGGAGGGTTCCTGAGAGTCTGTAGGCATCTTCTCAGCACATCCCACACATGATTGATGGGATTCAGGTTTGGCAACCTTGAAGGCCAATCCATGACATTAATGCCCCGTTCCTCAAGTAATCCCTTGTCAAGATGCCCATGTAGCGTCTGGCATTGTCACGCTGAACCATGAGCTAGACCATGAGACATGATGTTCAACAGGTCATCTCTAAACCCTCTGCCTGCCATCGGCAAATTGCAGTGTGAATCTTGATTCATCGCTAAACACGACTCTATTCCATTCTCTCTCAGTCCATTGCAAGTGGAGTTGTGCCCACAGTTGATGTTGTTGTCAATGAAATTGGGTCAAAATGGATCAAACATATGGGAGCCATGCGTGGAGGTGAGCGGTTCGCAGCTGATTTCGGATCATTTGCACAGACACCTGATGTCTGAAAAGTTAATTACTGGTGGCTGTCATGAAATGGTTGCTTAGGTGATGTAATACAATATGATGGTTATCTGCCTATGATGTCACACATGGTCTACCCAGTCGGGGGCAATCAGCTGTGGTGTCCGGTTGTCGTACTCGCGTCAGCAGATCATAAATTGCCCGTTGACTGCAACCCAGCGTCCTTGCAACATCAGCTACTTACATTCTGGCGTGCAACATCCCGATGGCATGTTCATGCTGCACGTTTGTGAGGCATGGCATCGAAACAGGCCATAACAAATATTGTTTTAATGTGTTTTATCGTTGAGTCATACTACTGTGAGTAAGTAACAATGAAAACGTGTTCTATTGTAGTCATGTGACCAGTGGCACATGCAAAAACACTTTTGCCTTAATGGTGCTGTGCACGTGCTATGGATCCGGTCACATGGTAGATATGTAGATATTGCCATTACAATATTTATTCCAGAAATATACTTGCCTTCAACACTCATTGACTTTATTCAAATATTAGATTGTGAAGTTGCTTTATTTGACTTAGTATATATTACCTGATCCCTGACTTACACTGTGTATTTAAAAGTCCCACATTATATTGCATGGTGTTGTGACAAGAACGGGATTTCATCTGTTCATGAATGCAGTCTCAAATACACAGATAAGAGTCAGAAACTGCAGAATGTATCTTAGTCAGTGCCCATGTATCAAATATCTTATCACATGGAATTTACAGAAATCTGTGTGTGTGACTGTTAAAATGGTGATCTAGCTTACTGCAAGACTGGTAGATATTTACTTGTGATGATGATGGTTTTGTTGTTTGATTTGACCATGCAGACTCTGGAAGTGAGGAGTGGGAGAAAGCATTGATGGATGAACTAGTAGAAATGGAGAAATAGGTGATGTGAGTAGAACTGTGGGAAGACCAACCTGGTTTAGTGCTCCTAGTGACAACTTACTTTATAACTGGCTTTTTTGGGGAACATCTTTATGTTTTACAAATGCTCATGAACGTAATATACACTGTCAAAAAAGAAATGCATAGGTGATAGGGAAAGAAGAAAAGTGTTTGATTTTACAAAATATAGTTTTTTTGTACGTTGTTGCTGAATGACAATGTTCCTGGAATGGGACAGCATGCCCAAATGCACCCTAAAACAAATTTTATGCATGTTGTCGCACAACGTATGTGCAACAATTGCAGGAAATTGGTGTGAAATAGTCAGATTTTGGCAAATGCATGTGAAACTCGGGGTGGGGGTGGGGGAGAGATTGGGGTAGTAATGGGTATTTAAAGCTGCAATGCTCGCAATGATGCCCCATTTCCATTTCGGCATACACGAGTTACAAGATGCCAAGACTAAGCCTAATCAAAATATTGCAATAGGCTGCCTCCATTTAGGTGAATCACAGTCAACATTCGCACACCACATGAACATCCATCAGAGCACCATTTCACATCTCTGGGACAGGTATCAGCAGTTTCAATCAGCTGAAGACTGGCCCAGAAGTGGAAGACCTCACAAAACAACTGCAGCACATCCGGGTTCTGCTGAACTGCCACAGCAACAAACACTACTGGACGCCTACCTGGTTTGAGAAGGGTGTCTGCATAAACCATTTGGAACCGACTTCGAGAAGCTGGTTTACGGGCTAGGAGACTGTATGTTAGCGACGTCAATATCAACATTTACTTGTTTGCTGGTGCACGAAAGTACAGCGGTGGAACTTGGGAAACTGGTGGCGAGTATGGCTTAGTGACAACTCACATTTCCTACTACAGCGACGTGATGGACAACAACATGTTTACAGATGCCTCAATGAACATTTTGCCAACAACTGTATCGCATAAGTTGACAGATTCATTGAAGGGAGTGTCATGATGTGGGAAGCCATTGTGTTCGTACATTGCATCCTGACAGCTGTACGCTACTTGGATGAAATTCTTCGCCATTACATGGTTCAGAGTTCGACAAATCCGCTAGCCCGACGCCCGTGGCTAGTGGTTTTTAAGTTCGGGCTAGTGAGAAACGCAAAACCACTAGCCCTGTGGGCTAGTGGTTTCCACCCTCCCATCACTTTTTTTTCTCTCGGCTGAAATTTCAATTAATAAATTCGATTGTGACGTTTGTCATCGAATAATATCAACATCGAAATCAGTTGAACTATAGGTCTGCAAACTGCAGTAACATGCTATCTCTACATAGCCAGTTACACGATGCATTGTTTACGTTTCCCTTTCAAAGTTTCTGGCACAGGAAATAAGTCTAATGATATGCGTGTTTTGATTGGTTGGACACGTCACGTGGTAGTTAACTCGCACATATATGTTTTAGGATAAAACTCGGAAATTACCAATCGCGACAACAGGTTAATCTCAATCAAGTAAACCCCAGTCACGCTTTGAATTTCAGTGTTTGTTTTATTTACCTATTGTTTTCTAATTTAACACTTCGCTGACATGTGGTTATTGGCAATAAGGAAAAGAATGTACTTTAATGATAACTGCATTCGGCTTGGCCTATTACGTGTACTCGGACCGTGTAGCAGTCTGGATAATGCGTCAAAGCAGCCGATGCAAGATGGTACCTTTTTTGTTCATCAATTAACGACAGATTAGATGTCACCGTTATATTCTTTTGTTATCGGCATGACCCGGGATGATGCCCTGTATTTG
>JAECMU010048219.1:1128-14451 GCA_016106625.1 Dracogyra subfuscus | reverse complement strand
ACTAAGGCCGATGACAGTCACTTTTCACACTCTTGTTTTGGCTGCGTACACAGTAAATAAACGTATCCAACGGTAATGTTTTGATACGATATATTTGACAAAAAGTACTTTTTATTTCTTTCATCTTTTGAAACTTCAAATTAATATTTTGTCCAGAATTATGAAAAATAACAAAATACTAGGCTGTAAACAACGTTGTTCACTTGTTATACAAATTTGACAGGGGTCACGGTTTGTAGACCAGTTTTTATTTTAATGTGGTGAAGCGTTGTAATAATATAGCTAATTTTGAATTTGAATGACGTCAATATTCCAATGACTTCAATATTCCAATGACGTCACTTTAAATCGCCTTACAATAACCATACACTGCGTACATGAAGTTTCCATTTTAAGAATGCAGGAAAAATTCCAATGTAAACTTGTTACTGAAATATTTTGTTTGAACATTACTAATTAATGCATCTGAATGTGTTTGAAAAAAATCTTGTGATTAAAAAATTGTACCTTTTACAAAATATGGATTTCAAGTGAAATTATGGTAAGATATGCTATACTAGACTTGGGGCCATGCAGATCAGATTTTCAAACTGTGACTATAGGAAGGTAGGAAGAGTAAAATATTTGGGGAATTTAATTTAATGCATCCTCAGTGATGAACGAAGAGAAATAGAGAGGCTTATGATACATGAGTGCAGTTGGTTGCGACAGTCTGACCAACAGCACAAAGAGATCTCATCTCTGACATGGACAAGTTTTTTCAGTTTCAGTTTCAAGCTTTGTAAGTAGTTACATTTGGCTAAAAGGATGGCTAATGTCTTAACCAAGTTTTATTTAAGTCTTTCATAGAAATAGAAAATATGGGAGAAATTGCCTCCTGTAGTGCAAATTGTGTAACCTATAAAAGGCTGTCTATTGACTAATAAGTAAACATGACTAAGAAGTGAAGAATTGATGAGAGGGAGACACCTAGCTAATAAAGATTTAGGCACAGTTGGGATGCAGAGCACAAGAATTTATTTTCCATGTGACTTGTAATAAGGTGAAAAGATAGTGTGTGTATGAAAAACATCCTTTTCATGTATATCTAATACTATATGTTGAATTTCAGGATTATGGGTATACTTGATATGTGTCAGGTGGGACGGTATTATTACAATCCACACACTCCATCGTCAGTTCCACAACACAAGTGAGTACTAATCTTGGTTATGCTTAATGAAAATTCTGTGTATTCACCACTTATTGCACCACATTAAGGCTGTCCACAGATCCTACTTTTTTCTTCAAAATCTCTAGTTTTTCCTACTGTTTTACTTTGCCACACACAGTTTCAAAAGTTCGCAAATTGCTGTTAAAAAAAGTGTGCATATTGCTTATGTGTTGATATAAAAGTCAATATTTATGGGAAATGTTTTTTGCAGCAAGACATATCTCCCAATTTGAGGCACCATATTATCTGGATAATGTTAAATTTAAACCCTGAAAGTCAACATTAGATTAATTTCTGTGTTTGTTTTGTGCTGTTGTGGAGTTGTAGCACAACTACATTGAGACTGTACATTGGTTTTGAATTATTGTCTTTATCTTAAATAGTTAAATATTAAATACAGTTTCAGTGTCCTCGCTGGGTGAAAATTAAAGGAGGGCAGCTGCACAACCGCCCCATCCCCCCCAAAAAGCACAAGGAGGGAGGGCTTGGTTACCTTTGTGTGTTGGTCGACTTTGTAGAAAGACCTACCCCTAATTGTGCCCCTCAGTATCTAGTACAACAAACTTTGTACTCATCTTTAATGTATCGTTAGTTGAACCAGAGATATTGTTGGTCTGACATTCACGGACATTCTTGTTGCTGAACCAATGAAATGTTTACATTATTTTAATAAATATTTCAAGATACATGTATATATTATGGTATAGCATTGTCTGTCTATTCATCAATACTGTTAACGTTTTCTTGTCTGGACCATATCTTGCATTCAGATGCCTACATGACTATCAAACCTCACATGTAGGAACAACTTGGAATGGCAATATGTTGTGTGCTATTACTAGGTCACTGTGACCTACTTATCACAGTTTACTACACAATAACACTAAATACTTATCCGGACCATATCTTGCATACAGATCCATCAAACCTCACATGTAGGAACAACTTGGGATTGTGATGTCGGGTACTATTACTAGGTCACTGTAACCTATTTTTCACTATCTGCTTAACATCCTTGTCTGGACCATATCTTGCATGTACAGATGCCTACAGGACAATCAAGCCTCACATGTAGGAACAGCTTGGGATGGCAGCATTTAAAATTATTATCAACTTGAATTCCTAAAAGTTTTTCACAATCGGTGTGTTGCAGACGTTCTGAATTTATTATAAAAGAAATATCATTTTGGATTGTGACTTTTTGTCTTGTTCCTATAGTCATATATTTGATCTTTTTTGTGTTCATGAACATTTTATTATAGGAACATCATTTTTCTACACTATTCAGATCTTGCTGTAGTAACAGTTTTCCCTGACATGAACATTGTTGAATCATCTGCATACATACTTGTGGTACAATATTCAATGTATAGTGGAAGATCATTTATGTATAGATATGGTTTCCATTAAACTCTTGGTGGGCGTATCATGTACCTCACCCGTACTCTTGTTTATTTTACTTTGCCTCACATTTTTGAAAAAGTGCATATTGCTTGGGTTATTTACGAAGCCTTTTTTTCTTAAATGCAGGTGTATAAGCATTGTAAATGTATGTAGTGCAAATTTAGCTCCTACTGTGAAAAATAATGGATAGTAACAATTTTCAAGTTCAGTATAATTTATCAATTGCTGTGTAATACATCAATTATGAAAAACTTGTGCTGCTTCAGTGCTACTTTTGTCCTACTTTTTCTATATTTTTATTCCTTCATAAAGGTGTGCTGAACAGCTTACTTTATGTCAGTGATATAAATTGCAAGCCTGTATTTGGGAAAATAATTTCACTACTTTTGATTTGAGTCTATGGTACTTACTATTGGGCTATTCCTCGTTCCAGCCAGTGCACCACAACTGGTATATCCAAGGCCGTGGTATCCTGTCTGTTGGATGGTGCATATAAAAGATTCCTTGCTGCTAATGAAAAAATGTAGTGTGTTTCCTCTCTAAAGTCTATATGTCAATATTACCAACTGTTTGACACCAAATAGCCAATAATAAATCGACTTGCTCTAATGGTGTCAGTAAACTAAATTTCTTCTCTGGTACTTAAGTCATGTAAACTAATTTATTCATTTTTCTAGTTTATAAAGACTACCAATGTAACTTCTGATGATTAATTAGTCATTAATGTTTGTACACATGTAAATTAGGTTGCTTTTTGAGCATTGTTTTATTAATTTATAATTGTGATCTACATGTATTTCTATACTATTATTGTTTATTTTCTACAGACTGGAAGTGTGGCCTGGCTATATTACTTCTATTACAGAACAAGAAGGGGGACTTATGCTCCTGTTGGATGCATCCCACAGGGTTCTTAGAACAGAGACTGTTCTTGATGTCATGTTAGTATTGGATGTAGATTTGTCAAACTCTTTTCATATGATTCACTTGTTTTAAAATATTTTTCAGTTATGTACATCAGTCTTATTAGTCCCTTACAAGTTTCATCTCCGTCCATCTGTCTGTCTGTCCGTCCCACACATAGTTTTCAGGATGTTTTTTCCACTATGCCGCTGGATATATAGCTAAAATTTTGTATATAGCTCTATGGCTTTATGTTTGTTACAAATCAAGTTTGACCTTTTTTTTGGCTGAGTTATGGCCCTTGAACTTAGGAGATAAGAAAATTTATTTTCTGTACTCTTTTGCAATACATGAAGGTATTGCGATGAAATTTTGTGTATAGCTTTATAAAGTACTGTTAAAGATCAAGTTTATTTTCCAGTTTTTCATAGTCCTTGACATGAAAAAATTAGTTGTACCTAGTAGATGACATGTATTGCTTTAGCAGGACTTTCAGAATGCTTGTTTTATTGTGCCTTGACTGTGAGTTAATTGCTGATTCAGGGCTTGCAGTGTCATTTGCCAAAGTCACTAATTGTTAAAAACAAATTTTAAAAATTGGAAAAAGAATTTTTGTTTTGTTTAATTGATCCATCTTGCAGTGAGAATAAGAGCCATTTGCATGTCCGCATGACCAATCTAACTATTCAATATTCACTGCCGGCTGTTTGTCGTAAAGCTAGAAAATGTGATTAAGTACTGTTTAAGACATGATTATTAGCTACAACAAGTTTTACTTTTTATTAATCATATTTTGTTGTACCGGTTAATGTTGTAAATCTAGGTCTTGTGGTTGAGTTCATTTCCATGAAGTTGTGGAGGAATGCATATTGTTTCTCACTTATATACAATCATTATTAATTAAAACATTTTATGTTTATAGATTTTATCACCCAATACCCAATATATTTTATGGCAAAAGTTATTGTGACATGGATTGTTTGGAGTAATAATTTTGTGAATGGATTTATGGATGTAAACCAGAGAAAATGTGCATGAAACACCTTGCAGTGTGACATTCACAGAAACTCCATATGGCACTTATGACAAGTATATCAACAAAACAAACAGGTCAGGGACCGTCCCCGTAGCGGTCGACCACCCATGACAACCCCTCGCCAAGACACATGGATCTGAACCACACATCTGTGAAACAGGTTCCAACCAGCAACCCTTGCAGCCCTTATCCATCCCTGGAATGGCATTTCCAGGAACTTTCTTCAGCATTTAGTGGCCTCAATGAGATGACAGTGCTAGGCCTGTATCAATGCTCAAGGTGGACATACTCGCTACTCACTGTGTGAACTTCACTCTGGACCCTTCCTCTAGTGACGTGGCTCATTTGCAAATAGCTGGTGTGCCCGTTCCATTAACTATTGCTCGTTTCCATACCTTCTGATATTTCTCTCTCCATGTTATAACGTTTCATACACGGCAGTAAAAACTTATTATCAATTATCTTTGTCTTTTGTGTATTACAATAACTTTTGCATAAACTTAACACTAAAGGTAGTATTTACCAAATAGTGTAAACAGACCTGTCAACCTTTAGTCAACAGAAAGCAGGAGATGTGTGTTGAAAAAGCAGGAGATTTTATCAAAAAGCAGGAGATTTTGTCAAAAAGCAGGAGATTTTTAAATTCACACAATTTAACCCCAAAATCGCAAGATTAAAAAAAACCACATTATTACAAGTTATATGAATACTATATAAGGTCATATATATCTTGGCATTTAAAAAAAATAAAATTAAAATTTATGATTTAATACATATTTAAAAAATATTTTAAAAAATTTATCAAAATAATTTAAGAACCTGAACAAGAAAAAATAAATAAAAAATTAATACATTTACGGTATTACACTTACAGCCTTACAGGTTGCATTACATTATCATTTGTGGTTAGTGTACCTAAGCACTAAATACAAATTTATATAAATCTTATAAATTAATAATTAGTTTTTGCTATAATGAGGAACGGTGGCGTGGTACTTATTTAAAATCATTATAATGATGCAATAAACATTGTTTTTTCATTAGTCACAAGTAAAACCTCATTACGGACATCGTGTGAAATATACCGGAATTATTAAAAAAATAATTGTGTTTTGTTTAACGACGCACTCAACACATTATAATACGGTTATATTGGCGTCGGACATATGGTTATGTCAAGAAAAAAAACCCAGTGGTTAGCTGACGGGGATCGATCCTAGAACGACCGCGCATCAGGCGGGCACTGTACCACCGGTCTATGCTGCCCGCCATACCGGAATTATACCCATTTCTGTGAATAACTACGTCAATGTCAAAGAACTTTTTTTTTTAAATTACAAGTACAAAAATAATTTCTTGAAGTGTACCTATAACCAACATTTTACTGCACAAACATACAAAATTAACTGACACATGTATTTTTTATACAGCTAATTGGTCTTTTGGTTGTCTTGCTGTGACATGTGAGTTTAACATGCATTGTGTGTATCGCTGTCAACTCGAGTCGAAGACTGGCAGTTCCGATTCGTCATAGTTGCATTATGTAATCCAGTGGGAAGACATTTTACAATTCTGACTTGTTATTATACCTAAACTGGATAGGTATTTTTATATGGCAAGACTGAATATCAATACACAGCCTGTTGGTAGTGTTGAATTAACAAAGTCATTTTATAAACTCCATGTGCTTTTTCGTGAATTTCCGTGATTATCTTTTTAGAATTATTTCCCTTTACTTTTTTTTCGGAAAATTGACGGTGAAAAAAAAATGTTGTTTAAAAAAAAACAATTATCGGGAGATTTATTGGTTTGTCGGGAGATTTTTTGGTTTGTCGGAAGTTCGGAAGAAAGGTTCAAAAAGCGGGAGACTCCCGCGTAAATCGGAAGAGTTGACAGGTCTGTGTAAAATAAATTATTATGATGGTGCTTCGACAATTGAATGTTTTTATTTTAACTCATAAACGGAACAATAAACATCAAACATAAAGGAAAAAAAATTAAAATCCAGTTTTGTACATTTAGCCTAATGGAATAAATAAAAAAGAAAATGAATATAAGTTATGAATTTGAAGTCCGAGATATATGTATATAAAGTATTCAGTAATTTTAATTCAATTTATTGGACAAAACACTCACAAGAGCAGGTATGACATTGTTTGGGCTTTTGATAGCTTGATCTAGCATGTATTTCGACTAAAAGATTACTAACGACGTTGCTAATTGGATGACCACTCACTTGACCTCTTCCGGCTCAAGTGATAACTTGTAACAAAAAAATAAGGTTGAAACTATTTATAATTTTCAAGACCTTTATAATTATTAGATACGTTACATTGAACAGTCCACAATAAACAATGTATAGATTATAATTATTTCAGTACATTTTATGTTATTTTAAAGCAGTGTGAAATACATATAAAAAAAATCAGTTTATTTCTATTTTGGAGAAGATGTGGTCACTGCCTAAATAGCTTTTTTTTCTTCAAGACAATGTTTACATGCTTGTTTTGTTTTGTGATTTCATAAGTTACTTTTTATTATAATTTTATTTTTATAACTCACTTTTAATTTTCAACATCTAACATTCCAAAGTTTAAACATCCTACTACCGTATACGCAAATATTTTCGCGGCTAAAATAATTCGCGATCGGGCTTCCATGTACATTTTCGCGAGTGTGTCCCCTGATAATAAAATCAAAATTACACATATTTCATTTAGCAAACTCTTTTCAGTGATTTCACACACACTTGGACATGTTACCATGCTGTCAGCAAGACGTCAGTGTTGTATGTATGTCTGATAAGACATGTTATGAATGGAACACGCACATGCGATCCAGAAAATCTTTTGTATCCATGAAAATTATACCAAATCGGAAATAAATGCGCACGTAATTATATTTGCGGTGCTATCAACATATTCGCGTATATGGTATTTAAACTTGTTTTTTGACTTGGGTATTTCAGTCATCAATTCAGTAGTACAGTATTGGTTGATTCACTGTAATTATGTGAATATTTATTCGCATTCGAGACCCCATATTCATGATATTCACCACTTTGTGAATTTGTTGCAGTTCAATTTAGCATATAATATTATATTATAAAGAACGAAAATTAAAAAATTTAATTGGCGAATACATATTTAAATTGGCGAAAGAAATTGAAGATTGACACATTTTTGTAAACAAAAATAGGAACCCTGTGATTTAGAGAAAACAAATATGCTAATATTTGACATTTTGCCTTGGTTTAAACCAAACAAAGGGCTTCTCGAATTTTATTTTAAAAACCCCACTAGCCCTCTTCTGTATGTACATTTATACTATTAACTCTTTAAAAAAAAACCTTATATCTAGCCAAAATACTAAAAAAATATCCATAATAAATTGCATATAATATTAGAGCTTCAATGAATACACCATGTGGCGAATTCAGAACATATCACAAATATGGGGTCTTGAATATGAATAAATATTCACGAATACCAATAATACCAGTGAATCTACCTATACTGTGCTACTGACTTGCTGAATTAAGCAACCCACCAGTGAACAAAAGTCAAAAATAGCATGTCGGTCAACACTGACAAGTACATGTAATTTCCATTGTATGGTATTGTGAAATGTTATTAACATTTATTTGTGGCATGTACTGAACTGTGAACATTAATATTAAATGTTGTTTAAAGTGAAAACCAATTGGTTTCTCTTCGTGTCATTCTAAGTGAATAAGCACTAAGGGACTAATAAGAGAATACTCAATGAGCTACAAGGCAATACCGTTTGTGGGCAGTTTCACGGGAAAGGTTGCACTGCTTGTTGATTGGAATAACATTTTTGTAACTTTAAAATTTAAATCTCTGTTCTGCAAAAAATGATAGGTACCTGTGTGAATGGTATAGCAACCTACAAACCAGATTTTATTGAAATAACTTGATTTTTCATCAAGTAGTGAATATTTGTATATGAAAATAACACTTTTTACAAGTCTTATTTGCATTTTTGCATTATTCCATCACTATTAATTTTGTGCAATGTTGTAATGTGAAATAGATCCTTATATTTTTATTTATTTGAATACCAGACTACTGGTAAACAGTTTTTTTACCAACCATATTAAAACTGGATGATGTGTTATAAATTTACAGTATTTTAAAGAACTAACCCTGTTTTCCGTTAAAATGTTTTTGAAGATGTCCTGTCATGAATATTTCCCTATAAATAATTAAAATATCACTTTACAACAATTTTTTATTATTATTACTATAACAATAATAGACACCTGCAGTTGAGTCAAGAACATAAATCGATGCAACTTTGTTATTTACTTTGAGATATTTATTGTAACATGGAGCCTAAAAATTTCCCTTAAAAATTAGTTAAATAAATAAATACAAGCAGGTTACAAAACCTTAATCACATAGTACATGCATAATAGCCTGCAAACACTAATTTGTATAATTATTGTGTTTGTGTGAATTGTAGTTCTGTAAATACCCATGATTTTGCATGTTAAACAAAATGTCCCCACCTAAACACAATTTTAACATACATGTATATTTAAACATCTTTTGGAAAAGTGCTTTTATTACATTATCAACATATTTACTCGAATGGATACAAAATACAATTCTATACCAATTTCATAATATATATGAAGTTCGTTTGATATTTTTTTTGTAAAAGGGTTGTGAGATACATTTGTATGATGCATTATTAAGAATTACTGTATATCTAAAAAAAATATAAAAAAATTCTTATGTGTAGGATTTAATTTACTTTTAAAGTAACTATTCATTCACTGATGCAATGGTAATTTTATGTCACAAGTTCTTCAAAGGAAATTTTACAACATGTTAAAGTTGAGCAGATTTGATATTGACATGTCTTAGGTGTTGCAATGTACATGTGACTTGTATGGAAGTCTTGAGAAATTTGTTGACAATCTGCAGGTGTTAGTGGGGTTTGACTGAGAGATGTCAGCTTTGTTTATTATTCTTACACACTTGGAGAGTTGTACAGTGATCAATTTTGGTTCTTTATTCTGCCATGTTAATATATAGTCAAACTGTGTTAAACATTCATCATAAGAACAAATATCAAATTGGCCTTTTAACACAGGTGGCTGCTTAATGCAAGTCACTTCATATTACTACAGAATCTGGAATCCTTGTCTTTTGAAAAACAAAGAAAAGTGAAAAATTGCACTCATCAAAATGCTAAGGCGAGTGAAAATCAAGCATTTTTATTAATTATTTAGTAATTGGTACATGTAAATGTAGAGACATATGTTGAAAAAATTAACCAATAATATGTTCTTCTAATTTTATGTTGTTTGGTTCATTAGAGTAGTCTGACTTCCCTTTCAGGAATGGAGTTATGGTTTATTAAAACATTTCAGGAGTAATACTATAGAAATATAATTTTTTAAATTACAATATGTACTATTGAGATAATTTGATGCACACAGTTATTTATATACCGTTTGAGTGTTTGATGGTTTGATGAATGTGCAGCTAAACATGTATGATAATCAGCTGTCTTAAATGTACAACAAATATGATTAGGATAGTTGGGATGGGGAAAAAACCACCGATTCCGAGGTGGTGGTTCATGAACTACAACCCAAGCATATCAGGTGTACACTACTAACTCATATTATCAAAACATTAAAAATAATAACTCGTGAAATGGGGGCCTACAATTACTTCAATTGATAGTGTTAGTTAGCTCATTGACATTCATGTGACATTTTGAATTCAACAATTATGCAACCAATCTTCCCCCTCAACATTTTTTAACACGTCATTTAACCTACTGCTACAAATTAAGAACAACTCTGATGGTGTTATGTCATTGATCTAGAACGGTACCAGTGTTGTTAATAACAAAATACACAAACTGAAAAAACTCTGTCATTGCAAAGGATTTTATTCCAAACGTGGAAATCCATGACCAACCTATGCATGCAGAATTCCAAGAGTAAATATAATCTGACCCCGATAGCTCTGATTGGTCAATATACCACAGACTACTGCATATCAAATCATGTTCCAGTCACATGGTCTGTGACTTTCTAACAAACAAAACAAAAATTAAATAGTCGGAAATAATCATTGATTACTGTTACTATAATGTGTACATACATGTATATACATATCCTAATAACATATGAACATTCACTAACCTCTTGCTGAAATACATATATTATTTTTTTAATTAGTTTTATTTGAACCTTTTTTTAAAGATGAAAAAGAAAAATAATAGACTTATTCCTTATTCCTACATACCCATTATCATTTCTTTTCCTTATTTTTATTATTCTGTCTATTTTTTTATTTTTTGTTGTTAAGAAAGTATAAATTTAAAGTGTACATATGAATGACAGGTAATCTTTTAATGTTAATTATCTAATTACACCATTACATGCAAATTTCATATCAAATATTATTTCCAATTACAATTATGAATTGAAATTAAAAAAAAAGATTAAGTGCAGTCTCAGTTTATTTAACTGAAATCTACATATTAGAAAAATGTTCCCATCCTAAATGCAATTGCTATTTTAACTGAATTGTTTGAAAGCTTATATTACTGCTAATACTAATGCAATCAACATTATTTTAAACTATTATTCTAAAAAAAAAAACATATTGAAATTTCATTTCTAATTTAGTTATAGACATTTTGTTTGTAAGATTAGTATTTAATGGTTTCTGTTTAAAATAAATAATTTTTAAATAAAAGAATATTGCTAAAATATTGCCAAAAATCTTATTAATGAAAACATAGTTACTCTTAACAGTTTCCTATTTAAAGAAACACCTATGTTTATCTGTAGAAATGTATCACATAAAGGTTTATGATTATGTTGTACCTACAGGGTACATGTACAATGTATGTGTCCTCATAATATTTTTATGCTGTGCATTTTATAAACTGTAACAGCTGTAGGTCCAATTTGTATAAAACATTTCACTAGTCCTATTGCTTTTTAAAAATAAAGGTGTTTTTTTATAGAATGCTACATAGTTAATTTTTGTGTCCCAATGAGACTTTATGCAACCTTTCCCATGAAACTGCTCTTATATTTTGACGAGTTGTCCTTCCCAAGCCTTTAGTGAGAAAAGAACAACATCATTTCACAAGTGCAAGATAAATTATTGCCAAGTAGCGATTTGTGTATTCTATTTATTATCCATTTTCAATATTTATCATTTTATGGAAGATTTTTGAAGATACTGTTGTTTTCAAATTGAGAACAAGAGCCAGTATTGCATCATAGCTGTGATGTACATATTGCTGATGACATAAGTTAGTTGTTTATATGACTTCCATCATGGAAACTAATCTTAAGCGTAATTAACCACCTATAGTAAACTGTGTAATCACAGTTCAACAAGCTTTGCAAGTTCTGCCGTACGTGTAGTGTGTAAGATTTCTCCATAGAGCGCATATTTCTATGATGTCATTCACAGGAAATTCATATAGATGTTCAGGTACAATATTCGATTGCTCAACCTCTCTAATACTAAAATTGTGTCCCAGATACATACTTTAATATAGTTCTATCAGACATATTACATTTTACTTATCTCTTATACATATACCTGAGTGTTTGTTCTTTTTGTGTATTTTCCAGGCATCAGGTTGTGGAACGTAATATCAAAGGATTCCAAGATGAGATCAGCAAAAAGGTGATTGGTTGCATCGTCCTGACCCGGTACAACAATAAAACATACCGTGTGGATGATATCAAATGGGACATGAACCCAACTCACAAATTTAGCACTGGGTCTTCAGAGGAAGTCTCCTTTATTGACTATTACAAGTAAGATTTATAATGCTTTTGTTTTCTATTTTTAAAGAATGATTTGTTTTATTCATACCTATGATGATTGTAAAAGGAATAATAGACCATCTTTATACTTAATGGGTTTTGGAATCTTTTTTTTTCTTTTCTTTTTTGTAAGTGGCTTATGTAAATTCCTGCATGTGAAGTAATCATATTCTGCCAGTCAAGTCACATCCACTTACGGCAAAACAGTCATCAGGATTTTTTTATCTTTTTTGTTTTTTTTTGTGTGTTTTGTTTAACGACGAACTCAACACATTTTAACTACGGTTATATCGGCGTAGGACATATGGTTATGTCGAGAGAAAAACCCAGTGGTTAGCTGACGGGGATCGATCCTAGACCGACCGCGCATCAGGCGGGCACTGTACCACTGGGCTATACTGCCCGTTTTTTTATTTATCAGTTCTGGTAATTCTATTGTAAAATGAGTACATTGATATACAAGGTACTTGGGATTGGCATCTTTCCAACAAAGAATGCTGTCGTGTCCATGATGTTATTTAATTAGCGTGCGCACACTGTCGTGTCCATGATGTTAGGTGCGCAGCACGCTGTTGTGTCCATGCCGTTATTTAATTAGCGGCGTGCAGAACGCTGTCGTGTCCATGATGTTATTTAAATAGCGGTGCGCAACACGCTGTCATGTCCATGATGTTATTTAATTAGCGGTGTGCAGAATGCTGTCGTGTCCATGATGTTATTTAATTAGCGGCGTGCAGAACGCTGTCGTGTCCATGATGTTATTTAATTAGCGGTGCACAGCACGCTGTCGTGTCCATGATGTTAGGTGCGCAGCACGCTGTCGTGTCTATGATGTTATTTAATTAGTGGCGCGCAGCACGCTGTCGTGTCCATGATGTTATTTAATTAGCGGTGCGCATCATGCTGTCATGTCCATGATGTTAT
>JAECMU010048202.1:4910-25895 GCA_016106625.1 Dracogyra subfuscus | reverse complement strand
GGAGGCAGCGTCTGATCTTTTAATGTTACTCTGTTCTACTGGAGATGTGCTGTAGGGCTGATTAGGTTGGAGGCAGCGTCTGATCATTTAATGTTACTCTGTTGTACTGGAGATGTGCTGTAGGGCTGATTAGGTTGGAGGCAGCGTCTGATCTTTTAATGTTATTCTGTTCTACTGGAGATGTGCTGTAGGGCTGATTAGGTTGGTGGCAGCCTCTGATCTTTTAATGTTACTCTGTTCTACTGGAGATGTAAGGCAGGCTTCATTATGTTGGAGGCGGGCTCTCATGATTTGCAAACAGGGAGTCCTCATGGTACTTTAATTTTTAAACTAAAATCGGACACTGACTCATACGATGACTATTTGTGATAATTTTTAGAACATCACTGTTTATCATTTTGCCATCAAAAACTTAATACTTTAAGCTATTTGATGTTAGTATATTAAGATTGGTAAAAATTAAAATGATCTCTCCATCGTTCTACACCAACAAAAACCATCCTTATCTACAATAACGCCAAGAACATTGTGGAGTAAAATTGAACACTTAAAAAGTTCATAAATACAGAACATAAGTTATCATCTACAATTTCAGAACTAAAACTGGATTTAGATTTTCTGTAAATATAACAATATACACCTTAACAACCACCTGTCTATACTGACCACCTTCTAAAAGAGACCACATAAGACTATGGTGACCTTTATAGATAAGCTTTAACACTACTTTTATCTTGTATGTTTGTATATATAAATATTTACACACATAATAAATTGTTAGCTTTCGCCGTTGTGAGTACATGTATAACCAAAGTGAAGACAATGTGGCGAACACCTGTAGATATACAGAGCATGCCATTTCACGAAGATTCAAAACAGGTAACATCTATCTGTGCCAGCTGACCAGCTCTACAAACCTTGTTACCAGGTACTCTTTTACTTCTGTAATACCTTACTTTATACCAACTACCTGTACATTCAATGCCATCTAGCACACCATATTTCAACATTTTTATAACACACAAACAAAAGAAAAAAATGTTATAACAATCATATCATACAAAAGAATCCCCTCCTCCAATACACAAACAACAGTTAAGAAAAATTAACACTTTAAATCATTTAATGACAATTTAGTCTTAAATAAGCCAAAACCAATTTGTAATGATCAAAACCAATTCAGAGTGGTTTCAGCACAGATTAATAAGGATAACCTACTTCATAATGATCTTTTCCTTGATGGTTTCTACCTAGCTTAATCACCACAGCCTAGCAGAGAGAACGTGAGAACCACGTTTAGAAGGAAGAATATTTTATTTAACGATGCACTCAATACATTTTAATTACGGTTATAATTATTCATGGCATCAGCATATATGGTTAAGGACCATAACACAGATTATAATGAGAAGAAACCCACTGCCACCACACAATTAGCAGCATGGGGTCTTTTACATGCATCATCCCACAGACAGAATAACACATACCACAGCCTTTTTATACCATAACCTTTGTTATACTACAACCTTTGTTATACCATGATCTTTGTCACACCACAACTTTGGTTATACCACGACCTTTGGAGCACTGGCTGGAGAAACAGATAGCCTAGTAGACCCACCGATGGGGATCGATCCTAGACTGATCTCATATCATGTGAGAACCTAGGTTAGAATACCAGAACCTAGTTTGGATGATCAGGTTCAAGAAAGAAATGTTTTATTTAACGACGCACTCAATACATTTTAACTACGGTTATTTGGCATCAGACATATGGTTAAAGACTACACAGATACTGAGAGAGGAAAGCCGCTATCGCCACTTCATGGGCTACTCTTTCTGAATAGCAGCAAGGGATCTTTTATATACATCATCCCAGACAAGATAGCACATACCATGGCCTTTGATATACCATTCGTGGTGCACTGGCTGTGACAAGAAATAGCCCAATGGGCCCACCAACGGGGATCAATCCCAGACCAACCGCACATTGAGCGAGTGCTGTACCACTGAGCTACATTCCGCCCCCTGATCAGGTTCACTGCCTCAAAAGTGTGACAAATAATAATAAGTGTAAATGTGTAGGTCAGCTGAACAACACATTTCAAATGTAACACAGTAAGACTCTGAGAACTGAACATCCATTTACCGATTACATAAAATTCAGGTAACCCATTTCCTTTTGTCGCAATCCAATATGTTCACATAAAGTAGTAATTTACTTTTATTCACTATGTGGCTAGTAAATGTTACTCACCTGGCAACATATATCAAGTATTAATATGGATATGTATGTATGAAACAATTTTAAACACCATTTGAACCGGGATTTTCACAAATTTAAAGCATTATTACCCAGCCAGGTGCATGTGTATTAGTTGCTAGCATGCCACTGAAGTATGTTGGAATTAACCGTCAGAGTTTACATTATTTCAACGTAGGTAATAAATAGAGATTATTATCCGAGCTTGTGTGTTGTACTGCTTTTACGAAACAAGAGTCAGGATTTTTGTATTGCCCAAGCGAGAGCGAGGGTAATACATAAATCCTGATATGAGTTTCGTAAAATCAGTACGACACACACATGAGTGTAATAATTTCTTTATTGTTCATACTATTAATTTTTATGAATAACAAGGCCCAAGGGCCATCTTAAAATGTTTCAACCTCAACCAGACGACAACAAAATGATGTCATTTCACATGCACAATCTGGGCTACAACTGTTATGACATTGCTTCCCAAAATTACATTATTACATGTGCACTTTGTATAATTATTATTAACCCGGTTGTGTTGAATCATGTGGATCATAAATAAAAGTTTTCGCTAGATATAATTTTTACGAAGTTTATAAACTTCCTTGGCACCTGAAATCACAAGTTCATTCGGTTCATAAAAATTTTATCTAGCAAAAACTTACATTGTGGTTTATATTGACATCGTCAGTAATATGGTCACTGTGAAAATAGATCCAGATTTATTTGGTGAATATTATCACCGGAAAAGTATCTAAATTGCTACATGTTTTTTGTTATATACCTTATAAAAAAATCTTTATTTAAAAGAAAAGCATAATTTTTTTTAAAACAAAACATTATGATCGTCAAGAAAAAGTTTACCCATTATGATCGTCAAGAAAAAACCCCAAGATCAAGTGATTAACAGAGAACAGGATATCTTGGGTTTTTTAATTATTATTTAAAACAATTATTATTATCCAGACATGCAATTCAAAGTATAGATGTACTGTTATCAGTGATTAGTTGTTTGGCCATCAGTCAGCCAATCAAAATCAATTTTGCATGATACCTGAGTTTTGTCCTAAGGTCAAAACAATCATATCACATCCTTGAATTCATAGCTGTCTAGAAAACTGCAATTGTGGAGCTCTCTGAAATGGGTTTATTTATAACATATGTGAAATGAAAGACAAAATAAACCTCAACCTGACTTCTCACCCATTATAAATTTAATTTTCAGATTTACATGATTCTCAAAATTTATCCTGAGTGAGATACAATATGTGAATTTCCAGATAAATTCTCCTCCCTGTTTAATACACCGGATGTAATATACTGGATGGAATAATCCAATGGGGTGCACAAAATCATTTTGAAAACTAAAGCTTACCTTCTGTTCTGTGGTTGTGGGTGTGAGGTAAAAACTGTGAAGAGGCACAAAGTAGTTCTCCAGTAATCCCATGATTAACACCAGGTACACTCCATCATGGAACTGAAATGTAAATAATTGTATAGTTCCGACTGCCGTGACAAGTTACACTGAAGGGGCCAACATTTAAAAATCTTACTAAATTGGATAACCTGAAGTCCGTTCACATATTGTTTACCTAGGTCACCAATTGTTTGATATTTGTGTAACATAATCAGTTACCTAAAACTTATGCTATTTTCATACGTACAAAATTATTTGAAGACAAAATCCAGTTTGTGCTTCTTACAAATATTAAGATGACCAGAAACACATTGAATATACAGACACTAATATTCTAAACAAGAAAAGATATTTAATATGTCAGTTTAATCGTAGAAATATTTTATTACTCAGAAACATTTTACAATGCAGCAAACTCGGAAATGTCCGTGTAAGTGACTTTCAAAAACCTTTGGGACACATGTGTTGTATTATGGGGCAACAGGTAAATATAAACAGTAGGGAAATGGGGAGGGGTCAAGAGAGTGACTTGTGGGAAAGGCATGGCCCCAATTGCACCCACATTGGCTACATCAGTTTTCTGGATGTGTAATGTTTAACGTATTAGTGATTTGTGTGAACTTAAAACTGCATAATGAACATGCGAACAGAACAATAAATCACGTCAACACTGTGTCCTGACATTGTCAAACAAATGATGAGTGTGTTTTACAACACTAAATAGTTGAATACTAGTAACACTAAGATGAATAATATTGCAATAAAAGTATATAGAGGATATTATATGAGTGTCCATGACAGACAGTGTTTACGACACAAGTGCCTAAATTATCATAGAGTGTCGTAAACATTGTCATGGACACGAATGTAATATTCTGTTTATTACCACAGAACTGTACTGCTAAATGAACATTCTAGTAATTGTTTACAAAATAACGTTTCCTTAATGGCGGAATAATGTTTGTTCATTACTGCCTTGAAAAACCAAATCACAACCCGTTCTAAAATGAAGGCATATTTATATGCCCATAACAAAAGAGTACACATGTATCAACAGCTGTAAATTGTAAAACATGTTTATACCAAATCGCAAACATATACACAGTAACTGAATTAATTAGTAATGAGTTAAATGTATTAAGTAATAACCAGGAAACAGTAAATGTTGTGGTTCACCTCATTTGCAACGAACCAGTCAAGCTTACTGTGGAATGTTGTATCAGCCAATCAGAAATAAATGTACTCTTACAACGGCCAATCGTTAAATAACAATGCCAGGAGGACATACAATTTAGTTATGACATACGAGGGAAATCGTACGATAAATATGATCCTCATTATGCTGTACTTTGTAGGTAATAAAAACAATTATTTTAAAAATATGCTAGTTGGACAATTCAAAACTACTACTACAACATTATATAAATGAGCTTACAACTATACAAGTTGGTAGAATCACTGAAACTATCTGTACTCGTTTTATAATGTGACACTACATTGATCAACTTATAATGAATCATGTGACTTATTTGTTTACCTGTGTGTCAAGGTCAGTGACCTCAAGATTGATATTCATCAGCTGTTTGTTGACAAATGTAACAAGTGTCTGAAAAAAATAGAAGGCTCATATTATCAATGTATCTATAGAAAAGCTGTTACAGAAGTGCATAACAAATATATTTCAAAATGTAACTGACTGTAATAGCCAGATTTTAATAGAGAGAAATTGACTTGCTGGAGGTTAGAATATTATTCATACATCCTGGAGGTTGAACATCAAGGGAGACTACTTGTCACAAATAAACTAGAAACCTGTATATAAACATGCATCCCTCTTCACTGATTAACAACTTAGGACCGAATAATAATGCTTTACAACTGATATTATATGGGTATTACCCATTTGTAGTACACGTTTAAAATATGCAGGGGGAATGCCTTTTACATAGTGACAAAATTAAAACTGCATGTCAAAAAATATAATACCATTTCAATTTCTAATATATAACAAGTGCAATAAGATATATACCCAACGTGCACTCCAGAATTTCCAGGATCTGTGTAACATTTGCAGAACAGGCAGTAGGAAGAGAGAAGTGTGTGAGAGAGAAAGAGAGAGAGACAAGCACACACACACACAAAGAAAGATACAGAGACTGAGAGTAAGACTGAGACACACACACAGAGAGAGACAAATACAGAGACAGAGAAGGAAAGAGAGAGAGAGATTGTTTAATCAATTCTTACAACATAAACTAATTACCTTTTTAACAACATTCAGTTTGTCCGGAGCATGGTCGAATAATGTGTCAAAAGCATCTCTTTCTGGAAGCAGAAAACAAGAGGAGTGTATAAAGATTACCACTGTGTTTCACTGCACTGTGTAGTAAAAATAACTGTTAGAGAGTTGTTTTTGAAAACTAAAGCTGACACTGCAGTGCCGTAATCTTATTTACAAATGTAAATACACTCTTCATGCAGGAGACATTCTAAACCAGCAAAAAGACACTAATACCATCAGCTCTGCTCAAGATACGAATACAAATCAAACTCTCAAAAAGGAATAAAACAACTTACCGAACTTTGCCCCAATATCACTGAAAAATAAAATAAAGAAGACTAAACTTAAATTTTAAACAAATATACCACATACTTTTTTTTTAACCATAAACTGCTATGGCTTCTTACAGTGATGAAATTTCAATTTTATGGAAGCGGCACAAGTGTTGCTTTCAGTTTAATAACAAAAATTAGGTCACCAAGGCATTTTGGAGGGACACCAAGACACATCAAACCTCTGAGAAATGACCCATTTATTAGTTAAGCAGAAATAAATCTATGTAACCCATTGCTTTTTTGTATAACCCCCTATATTCATGTAAATGGTACTTGATACTTTAGCAAAATTAGAAATGCACAAGCAAAAAACACGAATGAAACAATTGTTCTCACAACTGCCAGAAGCCTGCACATTGGAGGGGTATAAACTTACTATTCATCAAGTTTTCTCAAACAAAAATGATTTCACATGGGTGCATTTGAATTCTAGCCTATCCAATTTGTTGGATACAGATTCCTTGAATTATATTAGTTTTAACAATGCTATTGTTACTATTTCTTACATACACAACATGGAATGTATGGGAACGGTACAGTGGCAAACAGAGAGAGCACCCCAGTATTTGTCTTGTCGTCAAAAATATCTGATTTTTAGTGGCACATTGGCAAATAAGCAAGACAACCATGGCAATTGCCAACATAAATATACATACAGCACTTTTGCAGGGTATTTAAAATCCATAGGAATGGTTATCTAAATAAATAACATTTCTTGTATTCTTTCTTAATTTTTTTTATGAAATGCATAAACCGACATTTTAAAATAAACTTACTCATTAGTTGTTGTGATTTCTTCTACTATTCTTCGAGTTTGCAATATGTTGTCTACTTTCTAAAAAACAGAAAACAAAAAACATTGGTGAGTACAAATGTCTTGCTCATGAGTTACTGAGAGAAGACTGCTGGAAAACACTGATGTAATAAAAGTACAGGTTGTCAATACAATCTGAATGGGAGCAGATGAAAAGACAAAACCAAAATGACCAGATATACACATATCCTCCAGTAACTGTGAACTGTACTATTAATGGGAAATGGTTTCTGCATTGTAATGTATGATCGACTGGATGAAATAATGATTTACCTTGTTCAATTTATTGTCAAAATCAACCAACAGATGTTAATATACACGCCATGTTCTATAGTGAAGAGATTAAATGGATGCCACAGTCTAATGCTGACATTCTTCAGCTACTCCCATTATCAAGAGTGACGCGTGTCCAGTGAAGTCACCAAAACACTTACGCAATGAATCTGCGAAGCAGATGAGACTTTCACAATGACAGTGGTGTGAAACTGTTTTTTATTTAGGTTTGTTTAATATGAAACACCATTTAATATAGTGCCTACAGTGCAAAATGGCAGCTGTTTATAAATTTCCCTATGTCTAAAAATATTTTGATGTCTACTTGTCTCACTTTGTTTTGGGGAACATTTTCTTAATTTCAACAAAGGTATTTTCATGTCAGAGTTCAATCATATGCAGATTCCTTAAAAACAAGTCAGATGTAAATAGACCAGTTTATGGGGTAGTCTGGTTTATGGTTTTTCATGAATATTAAAGATGATTTTTTTTTAATTTACAAACAAAGCAATGTAGGATAATACTGAGTTAATGTGATATCTAAGCATTCAAATTTACTAATACGATAAACAGATAAAAAATACTGAAAGCAAAATTATAACAATTTTTAATCTATTTTATTTGTATCATTATTTTATTCCTCGACATTTTAAAGAAAAGGCTGTTCAAGTAAAGTATTTTTTTCTCTCATTTTTTGTAAATTCATACATACTGATAATAGTCATAAATATAATTAATTAAATATGTTATTTTATAACGTATCATTAAATTTGGTGAAGATATCATTTCATAAAAATAATTATAAACATTTTACCTGTACAACAAGGAGAATTACTGAAACATTTTCTGGCATTCTGATTGGAGCTCTGAAGTGACGTGCCAGTGTGACCAACAGATGAAGAATGGCCACCAAGTTCTTGGAGTGAATACCTGAAACACATCAGCATTGTCTCTGAATCATACACATACAACTAAATATTCTCTCTCTAACAACCCAAAAACCATACATGGGCCAGAACAAACTGTCGTAATTTCGAGCCATTAATTTGAGCTTAAAACAGAAAAGCTAAAAAATGTAACTAACAACAAATGCTAACCAATAATGTAATTAACAATTTAGTAATGACAAATCACTAAACAGTTACCAATTGAATCCAAAGAACCTTTGTTTTAAAACTCTTAATTAGTGCTATTTCTAGTCAATTAAAAATTTAATAGCAAATACTGTTTAAAGTTTTAAAATTATGTAGCGATCTCTGAAACTTGTGTAGCAAATCGTTACACAGTATTGAACAAATGTTGCCTGGAATATCACAAAATAAAAACAAAGTGAAAGTTATTATGCACTAACTATCAACACTCCATTTCTGCTGGTTCCACACTGGTGGCAGGTTAAGAATGCAGTTGATATAATCCAGTATTACTCGCAGCTTCTGTTTCTGACCAATTTCTGACTGAGTCACTTCCGGAGCATCCACTTTGATGTTACAGAGCTTTTCTAAAAATAATAAGACAGAAAACACAACAGCTCAGATAATGAAATATCAATCTATTCAAATAATTCAGAGCATTCTGTAAATAAAAAAGTATCAAAGATAATATCAGAACATGCAGTAACATACTAGAGCAAATAATATATCACAGGCTTCAAATTTAACGTGACACCATCAGCAATTGCTATACCTGCGATATGAATTAGTCCCGGACCATGTCACTGGCTATCTAGAGATTGAGCCCGGAACAGACATTCTCGAAACTCTAGTGGTATATGAGCATGTAAATACATATTGGTAATGGTAATGATTATTATCGGTTAGGGCATTTAATGAAGATAGTTTTTGCCACTGGATAACATTATTGCTGTCATTTGACTGGAACAGTTTTAATTTTTGTGTTTATTTGTTGCAAAAGTACCGATTTAAAATCCTTGAAGGCTGGCTCCAAAGTGCTGTAGGGGAGTAATTTGAAAATTCTTAAGTTTGAAACATAAATCGGAGTAAAGAAAATCAATCCGAGTTTAAATACAGTACACGAGTAAACATTAAAATATAAAACAATACAATTAATTAAAAACAGTATTTACCAATAAGTTTCTGTAAAATTTGTCCATCAAACAAATCCTCCTCAATGTCTTTGACAATAATACGATGGGCAGACAATTCATCGTTGATCCAATCTAACAATGTCTGCAACAAAAAGGATAATTTTTATAATAACAATTTTACACAGCATTTCTGTTTACAAAATATATACTTATGAATCAATAAAACATTTATATCATATATATGATAAACAAAATAACCATACTGTTCTTTGGACAACATAATATCAGGGAAACATTTTGTTCAGTACTGCATCATGGTTTGCTATGCAAGTTTTAGGGATCACTACAAATTTTTAAAACATTAAACAGGCTTTGTTAATCAAGTTCCAACTCACTAGAAATATTTCACAATCAAGATTTTAAACCAAACTGTTCCCCCGAGTGTTAATACTAGTAAATGGTCATCATAGACTGCACATAAAATACCATAAGCTAGAAAGAGTTCTTTCCCTTGGATTAAAATATCTCTTGACTACAATTGATGAATAAAGAGTCGTATTTATGTCTTGACATTTTACTGAAGAGGGTAAATTGTTATACAGTGTTTGATTTTAACAATAAATCTCAATATTGAATGAAGATTTTATCTCTTAAATAAAATCAGTTTACACACTTTAATAAGTTCTCTAAGCTTTGGGTCTTCTCGGGATGTGGGTTCAATCATAGAACGTTCTTCATTTTCACCTGAAAAAGACGGGCACCAATTAAAACACAACGATATGAATGATGCAAGATTTGAGTTAAAACACAATGAAGATCTCTTATCAATGAAATTGTGGCTGTATGGCTTTTAACTTTATTTTACATTTTCACTTTTGACATATGTTCTCCTCTAAAATGCATCCTTAATTAGTCTGATCAATCTTCATGTAACTACTGGCCAGGACTCAAACTTAATAATGGTACAATATCATGATATGAATTGCCATAGGTCAGGGATTTACCGAATGACAGCGTTTTTTCCCCCACTGGATAAAAATTATTTGGTTTAAAATTGTAGACAATTATTTTACCTAAGGCAACACATTCTTATGTTCAAGTTCTGCTTATAGGCTTCTAGACATATAGGCCATTATGACGTTAGATACAAACAATTTATAGAAGACAGAAAAAACCCAACCTTTTTACGATTCAGTATAGCTGGATATACATATATGCATCATGTTCCACAAACTCCAACATCGTCACAGCACATTAGTTTTATAAAGAGGGAAAAAGGGAGAAAAGGTACTAAAATAGCAGCCTGGATGCCATACTAATCCACTTACCAAGATTATAGCCCTCAGAGCCAATACAAATTCACTTACAAAAATGATAGCCCTCAGGGCCGGTACTAATCCATTTACCAAGATGATTATAGTCCTCTGGGCCAGTACTAATCCAATTACCAAGATAATTATAGTCCTATGGGCCAGTACTAATCCATTTACCAAGATAATTATAGTCCTCAGGGCCAGTACTAATCCACTTACCAAGATGGTTATAATCCTCTGGGCCAGTACTAATCCAATTACCAAGATAATTATAGTCCTCTGGGCCAGTACTAATCCATTTACCAAGATAATTATAGTCCTCAGGGCCAATACTAATCCATTTACCAAGATGATTATAGTCCTCAGGACCAGTACTAATCCATTTACCAAGATGATTATAGTCCTCAGGGCCATACTAATCCATTTACCTAGATAATTATAGTCCTCAGGGCCATACTAATACATTTATCAAGATAATTATAGTCCTCAGGGCCAGTACTAATCCATTTACGAAGATGATCATAGTCCTCAGGGGCAATACTAATCCATTTACCAAGATAATTATAGTCCTCAGGACCAGTACTAATCCATTTACCAAGATGATTATAGTCCTCAGGGCCAGTACTAATTCATTTATCAAGATAATTATAGTCCTCAGAACCAGTACTAATCCATTTACGAAGATGATTATTGTCCTCAGGGCCAGTACTAATCCATTTATCAAGATGATTATAGTCCTCTGGGCCAGTACTAATCCATTTACCAAGATAATTATAGTCCTCAGGACCAGTACTAATCCATTTACCAAGATGATTATAGTCCTCAGGGCCAGTACTAATCCATTTATCAAGATAATTATAGTCCTCAGGGCCAGTATTAATCCATTTACGAAGATGATTATAGTCCTCAGGGCCAATACTAATCTACTTACCAATATGATTATTGTCCTCAATGCCAGTACTAATCCACTTACCAAGATGATAGCCCTCAGTGCCAATACTGATAAACTTACCAAGATGATAGCCCTCAGGGCCAATACTGATCCACTCACCAAGATGATAGCCCTCAGTGCCAATACTAATAAACTTACCAAAATGATAGCCCTCAGGGCCAATACTAATAAACGTAATAAAATGATAGCCCTCAGTGCCAATAGTAATTCACTTACCAAGATGATAGCCCTCAGGGCCAATGTCTGGAATTGTCGGGCTGGTTGGTGACTCGATGGCATTTTTACCTTCTTCTTGGAGTTCAGTCACTGAAATTAAACAAAAATCAAGAGAGATAAAGCGAGTGTAGTGGTGTTGGTATAATGCGCTACAGTTCAGACTGTAGAGCACTGAGCTCTAATCTAGAATTGAAAAAGTAGAAGTGACTTTTTCCTTCCCAGAAGAAAAGGGAGAAGTCTGATAAAAATAGGCAAAGTGAACATTTATCAGTACATTTCATAATGTTTCATCAGTTTCCGCATTCATTTTGAAAAACTGGCCTCAATGGTGTTGTGGTTAGGTACAGTATTCTACAGTAATAATTACCCGTTAAAAAATTAAAAATCTTTGTCATGTACAATTCCAAAGAAAACTGTATTTTTGTCAAATCTTCAATACTTAATTTGGCATTTTGATTTTTTATTCTATAGAATGAAAATTAAAAATGCCAAATTAAGTACTGAAGCTCTTAAAAATAAATATTAAATGACAAATTGCATATTGAAAAATACATTTTCTATAAAAACTGTCTTTTTAAAGAATTTGATGAAACCTGGGGACCTTGGCTAGCCTTTTTAAAAATAAAAATAAATAACTATGGTTCTAGTATGGAAGGCTTTTGTCTGTTATTATTTTTTTTCTTCTTCTTCCTATTGTCTTTCTAGTTTTTACCTTTTTTACCCTTCTCTTTTACTAACTAGTTTTACTTGGTTTATCTCTCCACTTTAAACCAAGTAAAGGTGCCTGTGTGTTTGTTAAAACTTATAAAAGAGTACATATGTATGTGTGTGCACTGTGTACCACGAGTACATAATAAATTAAGGGCCCCCACCCTGATATTACAGATGTGTTCTGAAACAATAATTAAAAAAACAAAATGTAGTCGATGCTAAAAAATGTAGGTATTAATTAGTATTTTCTGGCATTACAGAAATCAATGTGGCCGATGATTAACACCGCTTGACTGGTCACAGCACATTGCAGAAATGCGACATTTTGAAAAACAATAGCCCAGTTTATGGGTGTTTCTGAAGAATGTCAACATTAAAAACAGAAACTGGCATTAGTATTACTATTAACATTTGTTGGTGGATTTTGATAATACATTGAACAAAGTAAAAAATTACATCAAATCAATCGTACATTACATTTCCTGTTAATACGCCAGTTCACGATTACTCAAGGATCCAGTCTGGCGTCAAAGTAAAAATACTGTCTGACAACAGTGAGTAATGTTTCATAAGTCGGTGTGAGGTCTTGACGTCTGTTGAGTGATATTTGGTTTTTTAAATTGGATTAGGTACAAAATATTATGGCGACTTCTTACTACTGCTAATAGCTCAGTGACTTGAGGTGACTTTTGGCAAAACAAATGCTCATTTCGCCAGCAAGATTAGGACCTAATATATAGTTAATTTGTTTTGTTTATCGAACACTACTAATGCACATTGATTTATTATCAAACATTTGGTAATTTTTATGTTTAGTGTAATATGGATGACACACCAAATACAGTTTTGTCCAATGCATGTTAATCCTTACTGATTGACATTTGGAATCGCCACTGACACACTGCCGCTCAATCCATTTGGGACCAAGACACACCAAATAAGCTTGCAAAAGGTTATGAGTTGGGGAATTCCAATAAATGATGTCATACATTCAACAGAGGCAGGGTGCGAAGTTATGGGTCGCCCGGTCGCCCGTGAAGAGTCAAAATGGCGTCGGGCAAGTCAAAACTGTATCACGTGTTGCCCTCCTGGCGACTTAAAATGCAAATTACTAGTTGATCAGGAAGTTTAATTTGTATTTATTGTTTTCAACTGGTTTCCTGTTACTGTTACTGTGCTATCAAACCCATATACTGATATAGGATATAATAGCGACCACTTCCCCAGTCTATCGGATGCTCCAAAACCATTCGGAATGTCTCGACCAGTCGGCCACGTAATATTAGTAGGCTCAATTGAAACACCTCGGACATGTCCATCTTTAGTCACAATCAGAATAAATTGTCGCATTTCGCTACACTATGATTTGCAGAGAGACAGGCAGGTTTTCCAAAGTTGCACTGTGTTTACGAAATATACCGAGTCATTCCAAGACAGAGCCTTGGAAAAACATTCCTGATGTTTGATTGTGTGGATCTTGTGACAACTATTGAAATAAATATATTTGTTATGAAACTAAAACAAGTTCTGTTTCCTTCTTTTGTGTTATTATTATTGTTTGTATGATATAACATGTTTTTGTAAAGTTCAATTTAAGTAAGGTATTTTTAAAACAAAATGCAGCCTTGGGCCACTCAAAAGTTGTACAGGCGAGTCAAAATGCTGCTATGAGTGGCCCGATTGGCGAGTCAAAAAAAATCCCAAGTTCGTACCCTGACAGAGGCTAAAAACATAACGAGTGACGAGGCACTGTCCAAATCAAGTGTGTTGATAACAGTTCCATCCTGGTTTCTATATAGTGTTTTTTATGCATTCGATGTGTCACTTTATTATGTAACAAAAATACAGTCATTTCCCACTTCACACAATGCTGCTATTTTGCAAATGAAATGTCACATGACTTGCATCATTTGATCTAAATGACCTGAACTGAACCATATATGCCAGTGTACTGTTGACACACCAGAATCCAAAACTGTACTGACCTGTAAGCATGCTGCTCAATTCACATACACCATGGACAGGGTTTGGTACCCAAATTTGGTGTATCACGACCCACATCCTATTTATTTCTTACATTTGGAGGCAATGCAAAAACTGAGAAAAGAGAACTGTTTATTTGGTAAACAGTATGGCTAGTTCTCAAAAAAAACTTTCTAACTTGCAAATGGAACTATTTTAAAATGGGTCATTTAAAAATTAAACTGCATTGATTACCATTAATGTTACAAGACATTTAGTTGAGGAGCACTTAAAGAAGAACAACTTTAAAAACATATTTGAAAGAAGGTAACAGCACACCATAACAAAATCACACCTAAAGAAAAACACTTATAAAAGACAAACAACATACATAGGTCTAAACAATAAACAATGTTTATCAATCATTAAAGGCTTTTGTAGGAGATATTGCTTGCACTATAATTTGCTATATGTCCTGTGATATTCTCCTAGGAGATATCGCTTATTTTTGTTATGTCACTGTGTATGTTTCCACATTAAACCTATCATTAGTTATGCCATGCCACTGTCGTTCTGTTAACAAGTATACTGCTGCCAAATATAATGACATTCAAACCACATTACTGACATTGTTTACAATTGTTGCAAATGAAAATAATGATAATGGATAATAAAAAGAATACCCCCCACCTGTGTCTTGTGATATCATAATTTACCAGCACTCGGTAAATTATAAAAATCCTCAGATTTCAAACTTTTATCAACTTGTGCTGATAAATTATGATATCACACTTGGTGAGTCTCTTCTGTATCTCAGTCAAATCTACTATTAGAATAGACTCATTGATGTAATTAAAAATTTAATGATTCAAGTATTGTACAAAAACAACAGATTTCTAAAACAAATCCAACAAGTGATTATGTGGAAATCAATGTATACATTGTATTATTACAGTCATAACCGATAAACATTACTTGTAATAATTGTGACAATAACGAGCATGTGTATAATCAATTTCTTGTTTTGGTTGATAACAGTCATAGCTTGCACCTTTATTTTTGCTTCATACAAAATAAATATAAATAACATATATCCATAGAAATGATTTTATATTATATATATTTAAAGAATGGCAGTGTCTGAGCTTAACTTTTTTTATGAGTTGCCATCCGGACAAGTGGTGACAGCACTTTCACTTGCCCGAATAATATTTTCTTTAAAAAACCAACAGTATTGCAACAGATTATAAGAGAAAACATGAAAAAAAGAAAGAAAAATTGGTCGCCAGGTGGGCAACCTTACTGTGGGTTGTCAGTCGCCCGTTGTCGTTTTCAGTTGCCAGGGGCGATCGGACGACCGTTAAGTTTGAACCCCTGAATGGTACTTTTTATTTATTTCATCTTTTATAACTTAAACTTAATATTTTGTCTAAAGTTATGAAAAATTAAAACATTATATGTAAACAGTGCTGTCTACTCAATATCGAACAATAAGGCATCAAGATATTTATTTTAATGCTGCAAAGAATTGTAATAATATGGCTAATTTTAATTTTAATAACACCAGTATTTCAATGATTTCAATTTGTATATTCTTATATTAAAAAGGGTGCATAACATAAACAAGTTTCTATTTTTAGAACAGCTGAAAAATTCCAATGAAAAATTACTATGCAAAAATGTTTGTTTCAAAATTACTAACACACCTGACTGTTTAATGGAAATTTTGTCAATTATTTTTTTTAATAATGAAAATATGGATGTGATATTATAATATGTATGGCTTCTAGAATTTTAAAAATATCCACTAGCCATGGGATCAGTGATTTGAAACATTTACTGGCCATGTTTAAAAATTAACTAGCCCTACTTTAAATAAATACAATTTTACTAATACATGTAGTAATAATCAGATATGTCACCTAAAAGGGGAGATGGAGCTTAGATTGGGGATAGGAAGATGGGGGCAGGATATTCATATTTACAAAATAAGACTTAAATTAAATGTAGTATTTGACAAGGTTTTTATAGTACGGTAGTTATTTATTAGCCCAACACTGAATATCACTAGCTAGTGGGCTACCATAATCTAGAAGCCTGGATATGTTATATTTATTGTGTATAAAACCAAAATAAGGGTGTTAAATATACTGTCAATGTCCCTAATTACATTATACTTCCAACTCCATTCAATTTGTTTTCTCCTGCACGGTTTGCACAATCAACATTTGATTTATTTTCGTCTGCTTGTCAATAAAGTTCAGACAAGTAAGTATCTAAATACAAAATTTTACAAACCCCTAAAATCATTAAAGTGGCATTCCCTGGAATATTTTTTATTATTTAAGCATATAGAACAGAAATTCCCAGTATGCTTGGTGCATATAAGACGCTGCAGTCTGAATTTGTTTCTATACACTGGCTTTTCCAAGTTAAAAATAAACCCTGAATTTTGAAAGTGGGACATTTTTGGTGGGCACCCCCTGGGCTAAGAATAGTTATGGTTTGGCTATTGTTGCATTACAAAAACCGAGCAGTCAATTCCTAGCAGACAATTAAGCTAGCAGCCAATTTCAGCAGACATTCATGTCGACATTCTTAACATCGGACTCATATGCCTTTCGATTGCTACCCGTATTTCACACTTTTGCTATGCTAATTAATATTATTCACTACAATTTAAGAATTTTAGAGTTTTAAAGAGTATCTTTACAGCATTCTGCCCGTGCTGGTCGGCCTTACCAGCACTCAGACATGCCCGCCCACCACTAATCTCAAGAAGTGCTATTTCTCGACCACCACTACTTTTATCACCAGGCATTAATCCATTCTTTATTTTCACCATGAAAAAGTTTAAAACAATTGTGACGTACTTTCCACAACTTTAAACAAACACACGTCATAACTGGCTATGCCACGTGCGTTACATTTACTGCAGTATCTCAGACAGCTGCAAGTGATGCTGCAATCACCTTCTATTCATTGCGCATGCGCTGATCCAGCTGATATAAAACAACATGAAATGCCCGCTAGACAAGTTCTTCAAGTGAGAACAATCCCATGGGAATATAAATAGTCTCTTGATTAAAAGGAATGACATTTTGTTATGAGGCTGAAATGTCCCAGCTAGCTGGCCTACTTGGAATTGAGCCCACTACTGAGACCCATAGGCAGTTGATAACAGAATAATTTAAATATTCTCAATATACCACAATATACCCATCAAAAGAACCCTCTAATAAGAAGGTTACTTTTATGGTCCTGATGAAGTGTTTTTAATATTGATTATATCAATGTCATAAGGTATTTTTCAAGAAGCATATGATACAAAGTAAGCTGTAAAAGTAATTTTTTACTTATTTAAAAAAAAAATTGATGTAGTTTCGTGTTTTAAAATTTGCATTATGGTTGGGGTAAAATCCTCACTTCGTCCTGGCTGGGAATAAAACACGAATCAAAATGCTTAGGATAGGGTGCTGTTAAAACAAAACAAAAATAGTACTGAATGTTTATCGGACATTGGGCATTCAATCACAGTGACTAACTCAATGCAGTAACCACCGTCAAGTACCTATGCTGAGACCTATCATCTGTCGTATTTGATGCGATATTTACCTAAAATATTCGCAAATAAAATCTGTGTGCGTCATGGTTGAAGGAAAATATTTCCAATGTCAATCGATATTAGTTCGATCTATAGATCTAGTTTCGTTTTCTTTTCTTTTTTTTAATTGTTCTTTACTTGTTTACATGTATTTGGTTGAGTATAGCTAGAAATAGGAATTAGTCATAATTATTGCACAGTTTGTAAATGTAATTAATCAACGTGTTTGCTACAGTGCTTTAAAGACATTGGTGGAGGTTTTTATGCAAAGAATACGGCAATGCCTGTGAACAAATAATTTACATAATAACAGAATCATTCTTACATTAAATACTTTTGATTGATAAAACTAATGGTTTCAAACTTTGAATAAAAAATTTTTTGTCTGGATTGACAAATAAAATTAATTAATTAATCAGTGGCTGATCCAGAAAATAATTTGTGTGATTTTTTTTATTTTTTTTTTTTGGGGGGGGGGGGGGGAGACAATGACATGAGCCACAAACGTTCCCAAAGAATTTTCCAAACAAAAAAATCGCTCTAAATTTAGAGGAGGCCACGGAGGCAATTACATAAAAAATCACAAGATTTTAAACTGTTTTTAGGGGCCTTATGAGTTGCTCAGATCGCATCCGAGGGCCTGCAGTAAACAAATGTCCTGATGGTGGGCCTCCAGACCCCTGCCACATCCGCCTTTTGCTGCTAAATGCAGCGAGGAAAAACTTGCCACCACTCAAGATATCCTGGGCAGAACCCTGTCTTTATATAAAAACAACACAAAAACAAAATAACAACCAAGACTCATTTTCACAGTCTCATTATTACTAATAGCCGTATAAATAAAACTTAACCATTTTATTAAGCACTTTTATAATATCTGAAGTATCACTTTAAAAATCCTTCTGTACTACGGTAATATAGGATGTCCAACTAGTTTCGTATAAATTACATCACAACACACATTATAAAAGGCGTATGATTCTGGGGTTTAAAACGCTGCCATGTGTGTTAGCTGAAATTGGCTGCTAGCGTAATTGACTGCTAGAATCTGTATGGTATTACAAAATGGCGAGCATTGTTCTAACTGGCTTTAAGTTTACTACGTTGTTTTTGTTAGCGATGAGGTTTGGGTAAAATGCAGACCGACCAAGAACATTTGACAAACTGAATTTTTCCTTTAAAAAAATATTAAACAAAAGTCTTTGCAGGGCTTCTAGATTATGGTAGCCCCATTCCCATGGCTAGTGATATTCAGTGTTGGGCTAGTAAATAACTATTATAACTAGCCCGACGGCTAATGAAAAAAATATCTTGTCAAATGCAGCATTTAAGTCTTATTTTGTAAATTATACGAATATCTTTTCCCTCTTCCCACCCCCAACATAATGATTTTTGAAGCTCTATCTCCCTCTTTAGGTGATATATCTGATTATTACTATATGTATTAATAATTAGTAAAATTGTATTTATTTAAAGTAGGGCTAGTGAATCCTTAATCATGGCCAGTATATTTTTAAAATCACTGTTCCCATGGCTAATGCATTTTTATAAGATTCTAGAAGCCTTGGTCTGTCAACTGTGCATAGTTAAGAAACATATTTTCATTCATGTAGTGGCCTTAAAAATTAAAAATGATGAAGTGAGATACTTTTTGCAGATGCATCAGCCCGAACATTTAGAAATGTTGCACTCCTTCCTGGTAATGGAGGGTGCTTCACTTTTGTTTTACTAATGGATTTGTTTTACATCCACATTTTTGAAAAAAAATTACGTTATCTGATGGCAATAGTATTTCCATAAGTATCCTATTTGTGTTTTTGTCACTAGCTAAACATAGTTTGGGACACTGATTGTAACGGGAACAGGCTAAAACGGAACCACTACCAATACGGAACCATTTTCGTTGGCGAAAACGGAACCGATTGTGGCTATAACGGCACCGCACTGTATTGGCTAAAATGGAACCACACATATAAGAGGGAGAGAGAGTAGTTTTTTTAATTATTTAACGCTGCCGCTAGAGCACAACATATTTGGGTGCGGTGGGGGGGGGGGATGGATGTAGCTTTTAAAATCATATTATTCAACATAACGATGGGAATTAACACTTACCAAATCTTTTGAGGTGTTATTATTGTAGACTTGACTGTCAAGCATTTAAGTTACTAGAATTACACCTGTATTGCTAATTGTTAAGCCCCATCAGCGCTTCCGTCCAGTCGAAGTGTCGAAGACTAAACATCAAAGCTCGCGGTGTTCCATACACAGCCTTACCGGGCTTGCTTGGTTAAGTACACAACAATCGATTGCTTGTTTTGTAAATAAATAAACATCATTTTATTTGATTACATCTGACTTCCTTCATAAGATATTTTACTTGTTGCTGTGTTTTAAAAAGTAATAGAGCAAGTTAACTTCACTCGTCTTCAGTACAACTGTTTGGGACGTCGATGGTATGCCTTATATCAATCTAATTAAAATTAGCTCCACTATTACATGTGATAGTGGAGATTGGCCTGATATGCCTTAATTTAGATTTTTATTTCGGTGCCGTTTTAGCCAACGCAGGTTCTGTTTTGTCTACAGATTTTGGTGCCGTTTTAGCAAACACAGGTTCCATTTTGTCCAATTTGGTTCCGTTTTCGCCTGTTGTTGATTTTTAAGTAAACAAGGATAACTGGAAAACATTTGGTTTTCAAAATTAATAACTTTTATAAATAAGCACTATCGGGGAACCCCCAATGTGTCTAAAACAATTTTACAGGGCAATATTAGGCTATTCATGTGTCTATCATCTCTATGGAAA
>JAECMU010048181.1:0-12144 GCA_016106625.1 Dracogyra subfuscus | reverse complement strand
GGGGGGGGGGTGAGTTGAAAATGGGCAGAATTTTGAAAATCGCAATTAATAAAAACTTTAGTAGAATAATAAAAAAACCCATTAAAACATTTACAAGCCAAAAAAAATAATTAATTGACTGCTCGGCCGAATATTTATATAATTTGGAGCATTTTAGAAGGACAGTCCAAAACTAAATAGGAGAAAGAAGAGAGGATCAGACTATTTAATTTTTTTTATTTTTTTTTTTAATAATAATGTAATTTCAGCATAAAATGTGAACGAAGGCCTGAATGTTTAAAGTCTGATCTATATCATAGTATATGTCCACCATGAGTGGCCTCGTTAAGGCGGTTAAAGGTGAGGAGGTTGGCCTAAAGCGAACTGACGAGCGGAGAACCTGAAAAGGCGGGGATGAAGTGCTTCCATCTCTGGTCGGCGAGGATGGTTATGACACTCCGGTAGTCGTTACCGAAAAGGGCCTTGATGATCCTGTGGATGGTGTGGCTATCCATCTCTCTAACCAGGACCGCTTGATGGTAGACTCCTTCTCGGCACTGAGTTAGTACCATCCCTGTCTTGCCGGCTGTAGACTTGATGGTGTGTAGCTCGTAAGCCGGTTCCAAGGTGTCCCCCTGCACAAACTTCAGGAAGCCGGACCTGATTTTCCCGATCTGAACTTTCCAGACGGCTTCCGAGTCGGACGGGGGCAGTGCGTGTGAAGGTGGAGGCCTTGCCTTGTCAGGCTGGTCGCTCGACTGAGAGACGGCCTTCTTCTTCGCAAACGGCTCCTGCCCAGACCGCCACCTTCCGAACTGGCAAGACTGGTGACAGTGGCCAGTTGCGCGGTGACGTAGAGGGAGATGGAGGTCGGTATGCGGGCGTCTCGCACATCAGTGCGTTGAGAGCACCCCTCGGTGTTGACGGCGGGTCCGGATGAGCTAGCCCTTTCGTCTTGGGCCAAGTCGGGGGCGGCGACGCAGAAGGGACCGCCGCTGGCAGTTGAGCCGCCAGTTTTGTGACGCCCGTGGCACACGTTTCTTCTGCCTCCGTCGTCTTCTGCGAGTCTGAGTCGCCGTACACCAAAGTCACAGTTGCCCGAGACCCGATGTATGCAAAGCGAAACTCCAACAGCGATCCAAAGCTTGTAATCAAGCCCCCCCATATGGGGGGCAAGTCGAGAACACAGTCGACAGCGTCTAGCTTCATCAAGAGTTAGCTTGGAAGTGCATACATTTGAAGATTTCTGACGTCATTGACTTTTGTATGGGGAAAGTAAACAAATGTCTATCACATCTACACTAATGTTTGTAAAAATAAGGTTAAAATGAGCAAAAAAAGCTAGATCAAACTTTACCCAGTCATAAACACGGTACATTTCTTAATACCTTTTTTCGGTATCAGGTCGTTTCGCCCCTATTCCCGATCGCCCCGTGTCATTTCGTCCCACATCGTTTCGCCCCCATACAGGGTCATTTCGCCCTCATGTTTATGTAGGGAATATCTACATGTCGATTGTGAATGATGAATAAATTTCTTTACGTGACTCTAGCTGCTAATCAGATATAGGTTATCAATTTGTAACCCTTTATCAACCATAAACACCATTTATATGTATTTTGTTATTAAAATGTTTTAAAATATAGTCTTCAACTGACCGTAACATCGATGTCTGTTTTCTTTATAGCCAGTTTAGAGCAAAATACATGCAGTTTTCAAGAGGGGTGAAAGACTAAAGTATTAATATAAAATCAATTATCTCTAGTGGTATCTTTAAACAAACAAATAGTATTAATTTAATAATAAAATAATATGACGTCATAACATTTTCTTTTATAGCATAACATGTTATTACGTTCCATAAAAAGTCAAAATGGCAGCCGGCACAAAATTACATGCTTTTTGCCCTATGCGATCTCAGTCGATACAGGTGACATGGTTATCATCTAGTATGTGGAATCTGTGTCATTATAATAGTTTTTTCAAGATTTCTGTCAAAATGTAGGTAAAATCTAACGAAAAATAAAGGTAGGAGCAATTAATTGTAGTTGTCAACATTTTGTTTTGGACTACAAAATTATGGGTAAAATTATTTTTATATACCTAATTACCACTCCAAATACTATAGGGGCTAAATGACTCAGGGTCGAATAGGAATAAGGGCGAAACGACCCGGATTCCCTTTTTTCTATAAGTTTTGAAGATTGTTATTTGAAATTTTAAAATGATTTTTTTTCTGTTCTCAGCTGTACTTCTATTTTGTCATTGAAATCACATTATTGTCACGGTGTCTGCTGGCAAAACTCTCTTTACAGATACTTGCCAAAAATACACGGTCCTTATATGTTTTAACATAAACATATTTCTGGATATCTGTTTGTATATTTATTAAAATTAAGAATGCAGCTTATATTTTTTAACCAAACAATTTTACCATTATAACTATTCATTTGTTCAACTATTAACACACTTGCAAGACATCAGAATTGTTAAATTCGTGTTCCTAAAATGTTGTTTGTTAACATTGGTTCTAGAGGACTCCATTTTGTAATTTGTATTACATTTTTTGTTGACCAGCATACATGTTTTGATAAAACGTTGGAAAGTTTTGGATGTAAGCTATACCACTAAACGTTTCACTCACCGAAATAGGTGACGAATTACTTAACAATATTTACTGTTGATGCATGATACAGTTTTTGACGCACATGCAGTTATCTTTGCTACATAGCAACCAGTTTAGTGTTCATTTGAAGCATAGAAATACTAATAAAAAGGCAGCTATTTGAATAACAACTGTCTTTGTATAAATACTGATATGATTTAGAATCGAATGCTTATGCTCACCAAAACTGGTCCACCCATGATACATGTATTATTTTTGTATATTAATATAGTTTCATGAAGGCTTGGAATTTCATGATAATGCCATAATCATCATAGTGATTACGTCAGTACTGGTAAATGCACTGTGTCCTCTTTGAACAATGCATTTCTGGCATTCACATACGTTTCTTGCTTGATTAGTAATTTGTAGTTAACTAATAAAATGCCTGATGTTTCGCCCCAAGCATTGAAGGGGATGCTGTCGATTTGTCCAATGAAAATTTGTCCACTGAAAATTCGTCCACTGACTAACTCAGAGACGATTCGGCCACTACAAAAAATCAGTTGCGGACGATTCGTCCACTGGGTTTTTATTTCTCCAGTACATTTCGTCCATGGACTAAATAATGTGTACTAATGCGGGCAAAATAAATTATTAGATATATTTTACCCCGTATTTTTGTTTGCTGTGTCATAAATTTACAAAGGTAAAAGTAAATGGTTTCGTACCCAAACACGTTCGTACCATACCAGTTCGTAACCAATTAAATAATGTCATGCATTACACCTGAATCCATGACGTTTCGCCCCCCAGTCAGTTCGCCCCTAGGTCTGGTACCCATTACACCTAACATTAAAACATTTTTTAATACACAGTTATAATGATATACAATGTATTACAAACATATTGTAAAATGTAGGTAATAATCACTCAGTATCTTTTATAAGCATTAAACTAGCAGTTATGTGCTGTGCATCACTGAAGCATGCCTTTTTATAACCAAAAAGCATACCTTTTCATAGCCAAAGAACAATTTAGTTTTCTTATAATTCGATTCCACAGTGCAGCGATGGTGTTTATTGTTATGCATAACCATTTCGAAATAAGCTGACTTTGCTTGACATGATTCTTTGTGACAATTTCTAATCGCTAATTATTAAAATGCAGTTGGCTTGGATTTTTGTTGTTTTGTAGTTCATTAAATAACATGTGCAAATGTGGGTTCCTCTGGTTATAAACGGGTATGCCTTTGGATACGAACTGGTATGATACATTTAATTATATTGGAATTGAAGACAACAAGTTTTGGGTTGTTTTGTTGTTGTTATTACTATTAGGCATATGGTGGATAACGTGACGAGGGAGGGTACAGTGGATAGAATTGAAAGAGAACATGATATGGAGGGTGGGGGTATTCTGGAAAGACACCACCCCTACTACAGGCTTGTTGTTTAATGCCACTATATGCCTGATTTAGGCTGATCAAAATGTGTATATCATCAGACTCGGAGTAATTGCCTTGATGCTTATGTTCAAGATCAAGAGGTAACTGAATTAAGTTTTGTCATAACAATTTACTTTTGGATTGATTTTATAAGTGATAGGTTCCTTTATAAATTATAATGCTGCATACATTTTTTTTAATGCAACTATTTTAAATGTCATAAATGAGTTTATAATATTCGGTAATGGAGGGACATAAAATGCACATCACATAAAATGACTTGCCATTTGTTTCTTATATCTTTTGTGCTAGGTATCCAATACTGGAACTAGTATAACAGAAACCAAGCTAATATATGTATAAAACAATAATTTAAATCTGAAATACATTACCGGGGTACTTGTTAATTATATTTTTAATAATAATAAATTCATGATAATGGATGGACATATTGAAAAAGTAACAGAGCTAGGGACACATTTTGTGGCATTGTATTTTCATTCTTATGTGACCCATTAAATGAGTCCATATGGATTTGAATATCAACAAATAGACTGTAAAAGTATAGTTTAACATTAGTGGTTCATTGCTATTTTGTTTTGGATCAACTGTGTATCCAAGTACTGGTATATGTACATTGCCAAATTTACTTACAAGATCAAGTGGTAACACTAACAGATGGATATCTTACCTACTTTCATGCATAAAATTGTTTGTATTGATTTAAGTTCTCATATCAACTAACTTTTGGAGCTGATGAGTTCCTTTACACTGTTACATAAAATATTTAATGTAACTGTTTTAATTGTCATAAAATCCACAAGTCCTGACTGATAATAAACAATGTCATGTAACAGTATATATTTGTTAATGTTGTATATAGTGTGTATTACGGTTTATTTGTGTTTGTTGTTTTACAAACGACTAATAAATTCAAATTATACAGACCCCCAACATGTAATAAATTCTGCAACATGACTTAATTTACATACATGTTAGTACAACTGTTCCAATTTCTCTTACACATGTACTTGCAAACTTCATTAAAACAAAAGTTGATTTCTATGAAATGATATATTGTTAGAGTCATCTTTGCATCCTTACATGTGCTTTGTGAATAAAAAAATGTTTTATTAAGGCATTGGATTAATATTTTAACTTTTGTGGTAGTGACCGATTTAAATGCAGAGATTTAGCTACTATTTTCCAAGTTTATACACACAGTATTTGAGAACTAAGTGCTATTTAATGAAAAATTAACTATAACTCCATAATTTTTAAGACACTGCCAGTGACATGCATGATATTTGCAGAAAATTTTATTGAAATTTATTTTTAAACTTGTACAAAGTGTATAATGCCAACAACACTACACCAACTGCATGTATAAATAATACATAGATATGTTTATATATTTTTTAATTGGGTCAGGTTTAAGTTTTTTAAAGGTTTGGTGCTTTGGTGGTGGATTTTTTTAGGGTTATTGGGTTTCCAATAAAATTTATTTAGCTAAATATATACACATGTGTGTATTAAAGATACTGCTTATTGTGTAGTTCAGAGTTGCTTTGATTTATGACTATGTAGTCTGCCAGTCCAAAGTCCAGGTTGGATGTATAGTGCATACTGTGTAAACTGAAATCTTGTTCACTTTAGAAATAGTTGTGTGCAAATATTGAATTTATTACCTTAGATTTACATATATTATAATATACTATGAAATGTCCAAACAGAATTTTAAAAAACCAATTTTTTCCCTCACACATGCTAGTTAGAAACTTTGATTCAGTTTACAAATACAAAGACCCTACTGTATTAAACTGCCGTTATAGTTATTTTTTTCACTGGTATTCTGTGTATGTGTATCATGTACTATTGCTAGGGGTTCACATGTTCACCCAGTTTTTGTTTATTTTATACATGTACATATATCAAGGAATATCGGTGAATCTAGTTTTATCAGTTGTGATAACATGTTAAGATCAGGGTCATAATGTTAAAGAATAGACATTGTGTGTGTGTGTGTGTATGTATAAATATTAAGAAAATGGCATTGTGGTACATGTATTTGTGGATATTGATTAGCTGCAAGGGATCTTTTATATGCACCATCCCACAGACAGGGTAGTGTATACCACAGCCTTTGATATGCTAGTCATGGGGCCCACCGACAGGGACCGATCCCAGAATGACTGTGCATCGAGCGAGCACTTTACCACTGGGCTATATCTCGCCCCTTGTGGATATAAAACCAATAATATATTCCTTTTGTTTGGTAAAGTTATATTATTTACAATTACAGAGTATGTTGCTATTAACAAATAAGGTCACAACCAGCAAATTTTATTGATAGATAATAATTAATGAGTTACTGTTTTTCGGTCGTACATCACAAGCAAAAATGAATGTACAATAAATAAAATACATGAGTTGTAATGTAAACAATCTCTTGCAGGAACAAGTATCACAAGTAAACAGGACCACAAATATTGAGAGGAAACCCGCTGTCGCCACTTCATGGGCTACTCTTTCTAATTAGCAGCAAGGGATCTTTTATTTGTGTTTCCCACAGGCAGGATAGCACAAACCATGGCCTTTGTTGAATCAGTCATGGATCACTGGTCGGTGCAAGTGGTGTACACCTACCCATTGAGCCTTGCAGAGCACTCACTCAGGGTTTGGAGCTGGTATCTGGATTAAAAATCCCATGCCTCCACTGGGATCCGAACCCAGTACCTACTAGCCTGTAAACCGATGACCTAACCACAATGCCGCGAGACCAGTCACAACTAATTTACTAAACCAGACATGAATACACAAAGAGCTGAAACCAGGGGAAATGATATTGCTTTCAAAACAATAAAACTTTGCATTCCTATGCAACACATTTCTTAATGAAAACTTATTTTAATAGTTATATTCGAGGCTAAACAAAAGTTTTCAGACATGTATTTTGATAAAGTGTAGGAAAACCCAGAAAAGTTAAATTAAATTAATTATAACGACTCACTGCTAGTATTTTTTTGTTTGTGTAAATTTGTATGAATCGAATGTGCCACTTTTTACATAACATATTACATGTATGTAATCATACAGTGTCATAGCATCAATCAGCTCATCCAAGGTTATGGCCGTCTCAAAATAGGTATTCCATAATGTGGAGATAAAAAACAAATACTCGGGAGTATCTCTGTCACTGCTACATTATACAGATATGGGGTTGTTATCAACATTTTCACAATACAGACTCTGTTCATATTTGGCACTCTCTCTCCACCCTCTTAAATATGTATTTGAAATATATTTTTAATTGTATTTGTTTCTAATTATAAAAATATTTCACAAAACAAAATGAACTCTGTACCCTTGTCATACTTTTAAATTACCTACATCTACTGAGCACAGTTGTTTTGTTTGTTTGTTTGTTTAACGACGCACTCAACACATTACAATTACGGTTATATCGGCGTCAGACATATGGTTATGTCGAGAAAAACCCCAGTGGTTCGCTGACGGGGATCGATCCTAGACCGACCGCGCATCAGGCGGGCACTGTACCACTGGGCCATGCTGCCCGCTGAGCACAGTTGTAAGCAGGCCCCTAGCTGGAGGAGTGGGCATCATCCCCTAGAATGATTAGCCACCTTAGAATTTACTGGAATCTGCTATTGTTTTCATGTCTGAAATGAGTATGTGTACACCCACCTATAAAATTGAGTGGGCCTCCTTAGTGACATCGCGTGGCTAAAGTCCAGGAACCTGTTTTACGAAGCGACCTTAACACTAAGATCACCTTATGTACATATGGCAGTATTGCATTTAAGATGACCTTAGCACTAAGATCACTTCGTAAAAAGGGGCCCTGATTGTAGGGTACTGAAAATAGCCAGTGGTTGCTGAAAATTCATCATTGCCTTTGGCAACCTACTAATATAGTTAAAACACAGTCACTGTATATCCGGCTGGGTTTGTCCTGGAAATTAAAGAGTCAAATTTCCGAGGCCTGTTTCTGTCTTACAGACGTGTACCTGCTTCTTGTTTGCACCAAATGAACTGGCATAGAATTATAATAATTTATCATGTACTAAATAATGCTAAAACTCCTATTAAAAATATGTTCTAAATCCATACCAATTCTCATATTAAAAAAAAATTGTGTGTAAAATAAAGTAAAAAATATGTATAGGCTTGGTATATTCAGCCTATAATTTTACTGTGCATGTAACTGTAAATTATCATCTGTGAGGGGCGGGACATAGCCCAATGATAAAGCACTTGTAGAATCGATTCCAGTCGGTGGACATGTTTGGCTATTTCTTGTTCCACTCCAGCCTGTTCACCACAACTGATATATATCAAAGACTGTTGTATGTGGGATAGTGCATATAAAAGATCCCTTGCTGCTAAAGGAAATATGTAGTGGATTTCTTCTCTTAGACTATGTGAAAATTACCAAATGTTTGACATCCAATAGCTGATGATTAATATTAAATCAGTGTGCTCTGGTGGTGTTGTTAAACAAAAAGAAAGTTTAACTTAAATTACAATCAAAATGTATATTCTTTGTATATTCGGCCCATAATGTCCTGCTGTGATGTAAAGTATCATCTGTGTGTCTTTACAGAACTGGGGACTTGCAGCATGTGTGAGATTCACTTCCAATGCATCGTCTTCTGTCCACGAGGAGAAGGTAGGTGAAAACCTTCAACTGAGGACGATCCTCGACCCACATGCATCTCAGACGAGGCCTCTTGTCCTGCTCTTTGGCTGGATGCTTGCCAAAAAACGTCACCTTGATAAATATGGCAATCTCTACATCAGCAAGGGATTCGATGTCCTAAGCATCAGGATGCACCCGACACAGGTTCTGAGGCCTACCAGTGCTCAGAGTGTTGTAACAAACGTCCTTGACCTCGTGAAAGATGGGATCCTGGAGAGAAAGCCTCTACTGGTCCATGGCTTCTCTGTCGGTGGCTACGTTTATGGAGAGATGCTCATAAAGTTACGGCAGGAGGCTGACAAATACGGGTCAATAAGAGATCGTCTTGTCGGACAAGTATTCGATAGTCCTGTAGATTTCGAAGGAATCCCAAATGGCTTTGCTAACATTCTCGCATCTAACAAGTTGACCCAAGCTGCCATTAAATCAACTCTAGAATTGTACATGCGTGTATTTGAGAAGACAATAACCAAACACTACTTTCAGTCATCGGCTGCCTTTCATGAGAACGAACTAAACCTGCCCTCGCTGATGCTCTACTCCAAAACCGATCCCATCGGGGTGGCCGATAGAATCGAGCTGGTCATGTCCAAGTGGAAGAGCAAAGGCATTCCTGTGCACACAAAATGCTGGGACAACACGCCACACGTTAGTCACTTTCACAGGCACCCTGACGAATATGTGGAAGCCATCTTGGCTTTCCTCGAAGAGCTAGGCCTTTCGCAGTCTGATCAGGAGATTGAAGCACCGGCTGCCGAACGCCTGCCTTGATGGGAATTTTTAAAGTAACGGACCCTAGTTTTTAATCACCCACTTAAAGGCATATTTTTCACAGTTAGAGCAGTTTATGATTACTGAAATCAAATATTACTTACATTTTATTTAGATTATCCATTTTAGTGTTTTTAATGTAACAAAATGTTTTTGTTTTTTTAAATGCACGTGCGTCTGAGAAGTAATGGATTTGGGGTTTCTGTTTTAACATCACACACTCTTGTATCCAAATGTGTAACTTGTAGATCAACTAAACTTAGTGTCCACTTTTATACTTTAAAACTAGTGTCTACGACTTTGCAGTCTGATTCAGTGGTTGTCGCGTAGGTTGATGGCCGTGTGAAAACTGATCACATGACAATGTATAGTTTTTGGGGGAGATAATCCACCTACCCACAAATTAACATTTTATTTATGTCAAGTGTGCACAATCTACTGGTATAAAGCCTTTCTCCGTATAAGTTTGTAACAGCCTTAAAGTTCAAAGGAACAAGGCAATTTTATTATAAAAATGCTTATCAACTAAAGAATGAACTTCAGTACTTGGAAACCGTTGATGACAATCATTGTGTTGAAACATAATGTCCACCGAGCATAAGTTTATAAAAGTATTTTATCAAACGTAAGGAAAATATGGCAGATCGCAAAACATGACTGAACGTGTAGTTTCTTTACATGTATATAAACAAAGAACATTTTCACCAAGCTATATAATGTATTGGATCTCGGTATGTGATTTTTACGATTATTTTTTAAAGTATTAACATGTATAATTTATGAACTAATGTTCAGGGGAAAAAAATTCAATAATAAACATTATTTGTAGAATCCACCAGGTGTAATAAAATAACTTTTACATATGATACATGAGGATACAACTTGTGAATATTGTTGTACTGTAATCATTGGCCTGGTCTATGTTAATCCTAACAGTAAACAGGTCAACCATCCTGTCGACTGCAGCTGTTCATGGCTTTTATTTAGTACTTTTTGATGTGAATAACAGCATGCTGGAAAATGGAGATTCATTGACAATGGTTTGTGTTTTTTTTGTGTTTTTGTTTTGTTTTTGAAAGCCTGTATTTTATTTCCCGTATTTGACTATCGTATAACATTAGAATTTTATCTTTACCACGTAAACACGATGGCTTAATGTTCAAATAAAAGTTAAATAAATGTCTATGTGGACTAAATTTGCTTTGTTCACAACTGACATTTTATTGGATAGCAGATGACAGAGTGAATTGATTTATTTGAATTATCTGCTAGTATTAATTTAATAGGTATCACCACGAAGGTGGGAAGCATGTAATTATTTATCTGGTTGACAAAAGGTGATATGAATGCATTTATTTTATTGATTATAAAAGGACCAAGATAATGGATTACTGTAGAGGTTACTAATCAAAAAATTGTTATCATAAAAGTAATTTTATTTATGTGGCAGCTCGGTGAAACATATTTCATGATGTATTTTAGGTGTATTAGTATTAGTAATTGGCAAACTTGAATATGTTTGTAAGTTAGACAATTTTTAGATTTGACCAATTACCTGTTGATTTCAGCTTCTTCTACATGATAACAATGACATGTTGTAAATAAATGGGTGGGGGGGGGGGGTGGGGGGATGGGTAATCTTGGCTAAATTTTACTTTATTTCTTCTGTTAAATGGCAACATTACTATTATTTATTTATTTATTTTAAACGTCATGTTTTCAAAGCTGCCATGTCAATAACAAAAAAGTGAAATAATTTTTTTCTTTTTTTTCTTTATAGTGTGTATATATTTGAATGATTATTATTTATTTGTAGTTTTAAACTATTTAATGATTTCTTGATATCGGAAAGATGACAACAGGCAGAATGTTTGTGTATATAGGTTCATCAGTTTTAACAGGCCAGTAGTTGAGGTATCAGGTTTAAAGTTAGTAGGTCCTGTGTTCGTATCCCAGTACTGGTCTGTAGAGCTCTCAAGTTGGAACTTTCGCAAGGAGTGAGATTTTGTTTGGTCTGCTCGCCGACCCTCTAGAATCCGTATCGATTGAACAACAAAAAATATATATTTAAAAAAATGTTGGAACTTTCGCAAGGAGTGAGATTTTGTTTGGTCTGCTCGCCGACCCTCTAGAATCCGTATAAACTGGCACGGTAAATAAGAGCACTGACTGGTCACAGTTATATGAAAAAAATATATATTTAAAAAAATGTTGGAACTTTCTCAAGGAGTGAGATTTTGTTTGGTCTGCTCGCCGACCCTCTAGAATCCGTATAAACTGGCACGGTAAATAAGAGCACTGACTGGTCACAGTTATATGAAAAAATATATATTTAAAAAAATGTTGGAACTTTCGCAAGGAGTGAGATTTTGTTTGGTCCGCTCGCCGACCCTCTAGAATCCGAATAAACTGGCACGGTAAATAAGAGCACTGACTGGTCACAGTTATATGAAAAAATATACATTTTAAAAAATGTTGGAACTTTTGCAAGGAGTGAGATTTTGTTTGGTCCGCTCGCCAACCCTCTAGAATCCGAATAAACTGGCACGGTAAATAAGTGCACTGACTGGTCACAGTTATATGATTTTAATGTCTTACGATGCTTAACTGAGTCAGCTGGCA